>JANHGB010069243.1:0-34484 GCA_026283785.1 Coracopsis vasa
TTAGGAGTGGCAGAGTGGCTGAAACCCTGAGCAGTCAGCTCCAGCATTCACAGTAATGCCTCAAGATCCACTAGTTAGCTCAAGGGACTTTGAGTAAGTTCCTCTGGGTCTTCTCCTGTTTCTGACATGTGAACTTGGACTCGTTCTCTTGTAGCAGGTATAACTCAAATATGCACCTACATGTCTTGTTAAAATGGGATGAATTGTTGAACTAGAACCAGAATTTATGAGCCACCTTGAGCAGAAATACAAGTTATTATAGTGACTAAAAAAAGCTGTGTGAAAAGGAAACATTTCTTCATGGCAATGCAGATTCCCATTGTCTTAGAATCGTCATTAGGACATGGAAACAGTCTGTGAAACATTTGAGATGGCATGGAAATAATTTGGACAGTACTTAAAACTCCATTTATGGAAATTTGGTTGGAAGACTACAAAATGATAAATATGCACCTATAGAAGCAAATTTACCTTCCAAATTTATGAAAAATTATAACAAAGTCACTGCATTAAATCCAAGCTTATTGCTACTGCAAAAACTCCTGGGAGAACGCAGAGTTTGTCTGGGATCTGAACTTGTCGTTAGTGCTTTACTAAACAAATACAAAAATTAGGCTCTTTCAGTGATGAATGCATATCTAAATATCATCATATTCTGAGGGTGCTCGGCATCTGCCATACAGCATTAGTGTGCAGTGCAGTTCCAAGAGAACAAATAAAGGTATTTCAGCAGTGGAAGACATGGAAGAAAGAAAGAGCACTCTCACCAGCAGCAGCTGGAGGCTCTTATACAACCAGTGAAGGGAGAAAGACAGCATTAGAGCAGAGTGTAAATAGATAGTTCAGCATAAGGGACAATAATTTACCTTAAAAGCCATATATAGAAATGAAATGCACTTGTTTAAATTTTTTTTTGTCAAAGGTAAATAGTAACCAGACCTCAACCACAGAGAACATGCCACAGTTCCAGCAGGGCCCAGCTCACCAAAGCGTAATTCCCATCACACCTTCAGTAGGAACCCAGAGAATTCATTCCCCTTTTTGCTGGGGACAACAGGATGCCAGACCACAGAAAGTTATACATGTGAAAGGCTTACAAGTTCATACCATTAGCAAGTTACTGAAAATCTGGTGCTTGTAGAGGAAAAGAGAACACAATAAGGACAATATAATGTGCCAAAGGGCCATTATTTGCTCCTTTCTGCAGAATCAAAACTCTTCCTGAGGGGCTGTAGCAATAGGACAAGGGCTAATGGGTTTAAACAGAAGTTCAGGTTAGATATAAGAAAGAGGTTCACTGTGAGGGTGGGGAGGCACTGGAACTCAGTGAAGTGGCAAATGCTCCCATCCATGACGGTGTTCAAGGCCAGGTTGGACAGAGCCGAGGGTGACATCATCTAGCGTGAGGTGTCCCTTTCATGGCAGGAGGGATGGAACTTGATAATCTTAACGCCATTTCCAACCCAAACCATTCTATGATTCTACGAGCAGCAGGGAGAGAACAGCTATTAAGAAGAGAAGGAAGGCAGCAATAAGGGAGGTGCTGGGCTGGTCCACAGCCATCCCAGCCACTGCACCAGCCTGATCGCAGCTGTGACACAAGGATCCTGCAAAGGTGGCACCTGCCCACAGGGTACCTGACTGGCAAGGGCAGCAGCCTTTCCTGGAAGAGCTTGTAGGATGGCATTATACACTATAGAAAGAAAGCAGACAAATAACAGCCATGGAAGTTACACGAAAAAGTTTGGCTCCACACTTTCTTCTCTACTTCATCCTTCCAGGCCCCATCCGCAGCACAACCTGCTCTTACAAACTGGGTGCAACAAACAGGCAGAATCCAGCCCATCGTGCTTCTTCAAACATGTCCATCACCACTGCAATTCCCCCAACAGAGCCCTGTGATGCATCACCGGACCAGCCCGACCCCCTGAGCCCCACCAGGGTGTGGGAGTCCCACAGCTGCCACATTACAACAGTGACTGTTATTCCAAATAAGGGAACTTTCTGCAATCTCCCCTCAAGCTGCCTTGTTCTGGCTGGTTTATGTTAGGGAGACAAGACTAAACAGACCTTCATATTTTCAGAATTAACCACTAAAAATGAAAAATTGGTTGTTTGTTTCCAGAGCGCAGATGAAGGAGAGTCCTGTGGCCAGCGGCCCCTCTTGGAAACCACACCACAGTGAGCCCAGCACTGCGTTATCTCTTATTTCTTAAGAGTCTTTAGGACGGATGCAATGAGGAACAAACACATGCAAGCACTGAGCCACACTTCAGTGCAGCCACATCATCTGCCTCCAGTTACCCTCGGTGTGAACCAGGCTTAATGTGTGGCCCCATGGCAGTTTTTCTACTGTACTTACCCATTATTTTTGCCAGTGTGGAAGTCAGTACTATGCAGTATTTTTAAGCTTATCTGTTAAATATCAGATCAGGGGAAGTTTCATTGCTTTGCAGCAAACTTACACCACAGAGCCTGTATCTTTTAACCACTGCCATGAATGCAAATCGGAGCAGGTCACTTCATTTTCCTCTTGTTATTTAAACTGTTTCAGTTGTCTTTTTAATTATCAAGGCTGCTATTTGATGCAGCAAAGCTTGAATTAGGTGTTTTTATGCTGCAGTCCTTGAACAGATGCACCCTTCTCTGTCTGCCCCTAAGACACGTGGAAGCTTTATGAGGACCTTGTGCAGTGCTGAGCTCAACCTGATATTACCACCTCTCTGTACAGCTTATTTACTCAGGTTCAGCATAGGCAAACTAAATTCACCTCTGCCTGTCACATGAGCATGCACTCACATCCCAGCTGGCAGTATCTGGGTATCACCTGATTAACTCTTCCTTTGCTTTTCCCCATCTCTGCACAATCACAGGCTGTTTTTTCAAACCCGATAAACAAGATAAGCCTCAATGTGGCAAAGAAATATGGGAAACAAAGACAAATACTGCCTGGGATGTGACATTTATTCAGCAACAGAATTTCAATACAGTGCTTGTGGTTAAGCAAAGGAGAAAGACAGAAGAGAAAAAAGGGGAGGTCCTATGAGTCAACAAGGACACAGACCCCATCATCCACCACACACAGAGGAAACCTGTCCCCAGCTTTTCTTGCATAAATCAAGACTAAGTCGCATCAATCCCCTGAATATGTTATTGCCCCATAATCAAGATACTTTTCTGCCCAAAGCCAGTGGCCAAAGCTGGCAGTGGGCTGCCAGCTCCCCACCCCAAATGGGGAACACTGAAGCAGAGGACTGTTGCAGCCAGAAAGACAAGGAGGCATCCCAGCTGAGGACCAACTCCACTGTTACTGCTGTGCAGGGAGCGTTGTATTACTGCTAGCTCCCTGGAGATTCAGACAGAAGTCAACACATCAGTAGAAAGCAATCAAATATAGTCTGGAGGAGCACTGAGCAGCAGCCCCCAGCTGCAGGCAGGAGAGGCAACAGGGCTCGGAAAGGACCAAACTCCTTATCAGCCTCCTTCCACATCCCCAACTCCAGTGATGTTTTCAAAGTACACATCAGGACGTCTCATTTCTGGCTGTGTTTATTTGAACTGCACATGTAAATACCTTATTAGAGAAACAAATGGCCTTTTTGATCATAACTCACTTCTTACGCATTCCCAAGTCCATGTTACAGACACAGAGACATGGACAGTGTGCTGTGAGCACAGCTACTCAACTGGCTGCAAACCAGACCTCTGCACTGCCAAATTAAAAGCAGAAATGCAGATGGGAAAGATGCCTTTCACCCCTCTAGTTGCACAGCCACCTAATACAAAAGGGGTCTGACTGATGCAGTAGCACAGATGCACAAGAAACCCATTTTAAACTCGACCAAGCTTTTCCCAGGAGATTCCCCATGCAGCTCTGGCTGCGCACAGCCACATGTTCCCAGAAATTCTTCCCCTTTGCAGTTAGCTCATCTAATCTGGTCAGGAATGGAGAAAAATACTGAAAAACATCAGTTTGCTGTTCTTAACGCTTAGCTTCAAGGGAGACAATCAACAAGAAAACACAGGTTTGAAAGGAGACAACAGCAAGTACGTGAGCACAAGGCAGGTGCTGGGATTATCTATCTGTCTCTGCCAGGAGCTCACTTTCTCCTCTGAATTAATGTTTGTATGAGGCAGGATCTAATCTAAATGGATAAAGTTGTGTAGATTGGTGTTTGCTTTTACCAGAATTAAATTTTAAAGGCCAGATGCTGCTCTTTGCTGCAAATCTAGAGCAGCACCACTGAGGGACGGCATGACTTCCAGTTAACCTCTGTAGCTCTTACAGCAGAATCTGGTTCAGTAAGTATCAGGACCTCAAATCCAAAACAAGGTTAAGTGTAAAACAGTGTGGCGAGGGTTTTTTGCTGCTGCATAATCTCCACAAAGTACATCAATAGTTAATTCAAGTAACACTACGCTAACTCAATCCTCCCAAGTATCAAGTTCTGGATATCCCAGCTCAAGCAAAACTTGATTACAATATAGGTATATGATCCATAGGGTGAATGTCAGGCTAATTTCAGACAACTCTTGTCTTAGGTTATTGAGTACCAATTGAATTTTGTGTTTGTCAGCTCAGAAAGTAAAGGTGCAATACCTTGAAGGGATGCTAACTGCTTCTACAAGTAATTTTAGAGCAGTCCTCAGGAAGCACACACAGGAACACCTCCATCTCTGAGCCTCTTCCTACTGGGGAGAAAAATCTCCATCTCCTTCACTTCAAAAGCACAAGTTCTCATTAATTCAACTAAACCACAGAAATATACACAAAATGAAAAGTGGAAGAAGTTGAGTCCCCATACACAGAGATAAGTAAGTAGATACTCATATGTGGAGATACACACTGCCAAAGCCTGCCAGATTCTGCACTAGAGATCACTATTACTAATTTACTATTACTTTTTTTCCCCCTTCAGTTTTACAAAGCACTGTTTAATTGAAGCAGCAGTTTGAGGGAGCTTTAGTTCTGTAATAACCCCTCAAAAAAATCCCCCAAAATCTCTAAAACGGTTACGCCCAGAAGGGGGAAAAATGTGTATGCACTAAAATTATCTCTGGAGCACTTACAGAGCCTTTTAATAGGCAATAAAGTTGCATCTTCAGGAACAAGTTGTTAAAATGAGGCTAAATACTCTCACACTGTGGATGAGCCTAACATCCTCAGTCTTTTGACCCAGCAAACACCGTCTTAAGCATTGCGTGGTGTCCATCCCGAGGGGCCCTGGTCCAACCTGGAGGGGTGTCAGTGCTGAATGGCTCAGCTGTCAATCACAGCCAGACAAAGTGCACCGCCCGCCCGGGTGTGCGCAGCAACAGTGACAGCTGGCGGACACGGGGGGAAAGCCCCCCCACCCTCCTCCTCTACTTAGTCTGAATTAAGACCCACAAGCCTTGGAGAGAGGAGCCACAGAGCACATCCTGTGTGTACCGGGTCCTGCGCCCAGGACCGAGTGCTCACAGCTTGCTGGTGCAGGCAGTTCTCGCCTCGGTGCTTTTATCACCAGGGCTGGACATCCTCCCTCTGATGAGATTTTGAGCAGTTATACTCTAACACAGCACTAACCGGGTGTTTGAAAGAGTTATTAGGGCATCGTTTACTGACTCGCAGTTTGCTTGCCACCCTCTCCCGCTGCCTGCAGCACTTGCCTGCATTTACACATCATCTTTCTGTGGGGATGAAAACAGGCTGCTGAAGGGACAAAGTCTGGCTCTTCATGAATCTCCAGTTGCTGTCAGCAGCCTCACATTATAGAGGAGACAGTGAGTGACAAGTGGTGGGAGCCATGCCCAGATCACACCAAGGAAGCCACCAGCAGCGTGGGACAGAAGTCCCAAGGTTTGGAAAAACCCATCCAGCAATGAGCACCTTTGGACACAGGAAGGCAGTGCCAGGAGGATTGGCAGCCATTCACCCTGCAATGATGGAGAGTCTAAAACCTGATTCTTATTCTTCTGGGGAGAATATAGCTTTTTGAAATTGTCCATTATTTTGTCTCTCACACCAAGCAGGGAACAGACTGTACGTCTTGCTTCTGATTCACAAACATTAAATCCCCTCTTCCCAGTATTGGTGACTCATAAGTGACTCATTCACCTCCAAATAGGTTTATTTCCCCCATATTTGAAATATTAAAAAAAAAATCTCCTATATTAGCCTCTTGGAAAAAAAATACATTAATTAAAATAGCCTTTTCTTTTACTCCTCAGCCTTTGCTCACAACACAGGTTAAAAGAGAGTTCATCTTAGACTCCAGACACAAACTCACTCCTCTGGCTAATCCACAAAGCAAGCGAAGTTGCAGTACGGGAGGAATCCTGATCCTGCCCTGGCATTAACTGTATTACTCTCCCCACTAGAGGCTGCTGAAGCAAAAGCAACATGACAGCTCTGCTCCAAAGCAGGGTGGCCCTGCGCTTCCCAAGCCACCTGCAGGCAAAGCCAGAGCCCTAGAAGGAAAATTAGAAAACTGGTGGAAAATAAAGTTTATTTTGCAGGTTGCTTGGGTAGGTGTGTGTGTGTTTGATTTTGGTTTTGTTTAATAATGAGAGGTTCTGCACTGAATCACAAATTCACAGAGGCTGTAGCCCAACCAGGTGTTGCATAACAGAGGGTGGGAAAAGAGGGCACTGATACACTTGTATACATACAGCTGTGTAGGAGGACAAGGGAAAAAGACAATGGTGCCATCCCTCAGGAAGTTAGGGTGCTTTCTGCTGCACAGAGCATTGCCACTGCCCCATTGACACAAAAGACAGAGAAAGGAGTTCAAGCTGAAAGCGCTGAAAGCAAAGCAAGATGGCTGGGCAAGAGTTCAGGGGAAAAGAAAGCAACATTAAATCCTTGTGAAGATCCTAAGAGGATCAACATCTGAAGACCTGGTCTTGCCAGCTGTTATCTGGAAAAGCACAAAAGCATGAGAGGATGTGCCACACCAACAGCCAGAAGAGCACTGGTTGTAACAGGGGCACACCAAAAGTAGGGCAGCATACATCAAACTCCTTGGATAATTATACAGTGCCTTCCGGACATAGATATTGGAGCTTTTCACCCTGTTATCCAGGAAAATCCAACTTCCTTCAAGACTAGCATTGGTCCCCTGGCTGCACACTATCACTGAGCACTCAGGGAGGAGAAGACTTACTATAGCAGTGACCAGATCAGACTCTGATCTGGATCAGAATAGTTCCTTCTGGCCCAAATCTGTTAATCTTCTCTACTAGAGGAGGATTGTTCCTATATTGAACTTATTATCCAAGAGCTGAATCAGTAAGTCTAATGTTACAAGGCCCTTGGCACTATAGATGTTACTACATCTACAGCACAGTGATGTCTCAAAGTTTACCTGCTAGTCACATCAAGTCTTCCCCTCGTTTCATCTTTGCTGTATCTGAGCACTTTAAATGAGTCTTCCTCATGTTTGCACCCATCAAGTAGAGTAAAACTTATCTATTTATTTAGTCTTCATTTTCAAAGCTACTCATATTCAGCTCTTTTAATCTTTGCTCTTAAAATTAATCTTTGCAGTCCGATTGATAACCACATACTTACTTTTTGCTGAATTTGTTAGCCTTTTCAGTAACCAGGCACCCAGAATTGATGCAAGAGACTAAATGCAGCCAACTGCAAAAGAACATCAAATCATTGTGCTAGAAATAAAGGTTGTGCTGAGGATCTGAGCCATGAGCCAGAACTGAAACAGTTGTGGGATAATAAACATGAGAAAGCAGGGTCCATGTCACTAAACCACTGCCTACGTGAGCTTGTCAAGTCAGCTTCTCCAGAGTAAGCTATCCTTAATGTAAAACAGTTGTGTATAGTGAGAAAAAGATCTATTATTTGAGGTACAGTTTCCCCTCAAGGGATGTTTCATTTACCATCTTAACTATCATTTATCATTGTTAGTCAAGGTAATAAAGAGTTAAAAAAAAGAAATTAGTCTTCCTGCAGCAGAGAGGTAAAGAAACCAATTCTTAGGGGAATCAGAGAGATACCTCGTAGCTAAAGAAAGCTGTAAAATTGCCACCTCTCAGTGTCCTTAGCAAAGAAGTTCTTCATGTCACACTGAAGACAAACAGAAGCCACAAGTCCAGACACAAAGTTCCAGCACAATTATACAGTTCTCATTCAATGATCTCATTTCACTGCTAAGTGAAAAACCCAGCACCCTTAGGGCTAACATCAACCATGGTTATTTCTCAAGCACAGGTTACATTTGGGGTTTTATTATTCCAGCACTTTAAGTTGTACATCTTCCCTCCAGTCAGAAGATTTGGCCATGCCAAATACCAACAAGCTTATGTTTACTAATACTCTTGCACTGTGTAAGTGTTGAATGGGTAAGTCTTTATGCAATAAAGGAATGAGAGATGCAAAAGAATAGAGATGTTTCCAGCAACACACATCTCGGATTAGTAAATGCCTGGAGGATGAGGGAGAGTGTAAAAAAACAATATGTATTTCCCTGCTGACTAACAGTTACCACTTTTAGCATCCTAGATTTAGAAACTGATTTTTGTCACCCAAGACAGTGTGATTTATTAGCTGAGTTGGTACGGTTGGTACTCAACACTCGGCCAGTTGGCACTCCAGAAAAACTCCAGAACTAGGTCCAAACTCAGAAGCTGAGCCTCATCTCTGCTTACAAACTTGGATGAAGTCCCAGCTGAAGAGACAATATAGCAGCAGGCATCAGCAGGAAAGCTCCAAGCAAACTTACACACAAGAATTGGCCATCAGAGAGACTTAGTGAGGTTCATCCTGCGTTGTTGCACACAAACCTCATTGCAGGGCTTGGGGAAAGAGGAAGAACGATGTAATACTGAAGTGTTATTAGAATTAAGTGTGACCATGAGTTTGAGTGGTAAATCTGAGATATTAATGATTTCTGATCTCATGAAGATGCAAGAAGTTCACGACACAGATTTGGGTACTACCTTTTAGCTTCCAGGCTCAAAAAAAGCTGCCAGATAGCATTATTTTTAATGCACTCACACACAGGGATAGAGTTTCCAAAGGAGCAGCCAAATCCAGCAAAAGTTTGCACTTTCCCTTTCCAACACTTCCTTAGAAAGCTGGAAATAACATTACCTTACTTAAGTGGCCATTTTAATTTATTTAGTTTTGCTTTAAAGCAACCAAAAAGAAAAGTTGAACTTCTGGGCACTTAAAACTGTTTCTTTTGACACAGAGCTAATGCCTGACAGGCAAGTCATACAGATCTTTATGAGACCATTTTAAAAAGGGTGTACATTCTCCAAGGCAGAGCCTGCATATTTCTTTCTGCACCAGAGCACATGGACCATAATCCTACATGGGGCTTCTGGCTTACTGTAAGATAAGCTCCAACAACACTGGTTATTACCACTTTGAAAGCCAGAACCTGTTCTCATCCAAGTAAATGAGAGCAGGGCTAGCCTCTATGTTCTATTCTTTGCCCTAAGAAGCATTATCGAAAAGAAAATAGGGCTGAGAATTCATCTGAGCTACAGATTAGGATCTGCACACTTGCAGCTAGGAGCAGAGCTCCCAACATTCTCCTCGTTGCTCAAAACAAACCTCTCCTGGGCCAGTCACATAACATCAGTGTCTATCTGGGAAAAAGAAGTAAAGATGTAGGGTACCTTGGCTGCCATCAGAAAAGGCAAATGCAAAGCAAATGTGTTAGTGGAAAGCAGCATTTCCCAGCAGTCACCACACAGCTGTGGGGAGCAAGGACTCAGAGCTTCAACACCCACCTCTGCTACACAGATACTGCCAGACACTCTTCTCATCCCTCCATTTTCAGACTGGAGAGGAAGGGAAGAAGAGTGTGAGGTGGCATTAATATGCAGACTGGAGGAGATGACTCAGCAGCTCATTCCAATTAATCCAAATTAACTCCACCCAAAGCAAAATAATTCTAAGTTTTTAATGCCATAAGGTATGCCTAGGGAAGTACAGGCAGGTAATGAACCTGCCATTTCCCACCTGGTCAGATGCAAGCCCTTTCACTCAGCACTTGGTGTTTAGCCAAGTTTATCACCTATCTCTGGCTCCTTTTGGTCATTAAATAAGAAAAACACACAATCCATACTGCTGCCCAGGGTTGCAGAGGTCCCTTAATACTAGCAAATGCTATTGATGTAGTAAAGGAGAAACAGATTGCCTTGGTTGCTATCTCACTCTTTCCTGCCTGTTAGAGAGAAATAGTCCCCACATCAAACATGGGAAGGAGGTTGCTATTTTCCATACAATGGGTGTAATGCATCAAGCACAAAGGTTCAGGACATAGAAACAGGGTATTTTAAGAAGGCTTAAAACAGACCCAAAAGTGTGATGGTCCCTTGTATAGGCCTGAATGTCATCCAATGACATCCACACACCTGATAAATGGCAGAAAGGAGCTTTCCGTGCTATTGCATTTTTCTCTTCAAGATAGATACAATCACTACATCAGTCAAGCTACAGCTGAGCTGTCACAGCTCTTTTATTATTATTTACCAAAATGGCTATCAGTCAGATTTGTACTATTAAATTCCTGTAGCATAGATTTACCCTAATACCCAGGAAATGCAGTTTTACAGAAGCGCTGTTATTCTTCAGCTTGCTTTTGCTTATCTCTTTTACAAGGCTCTTTGTGTGCTGTCTGCCCTGCAGGAGACTATGGAAGTCAACCCCTGTACCCAGGAGTTTCACCCTGCAGTCCTGGGGGGCTGCTGGCTCTTACAACACTGCTCTCCTGAACCAGCCCCCATCTTTTTAAATCAACTTGATTTCTGAACCTACATAATTCAACGCAAACAGAAGGTTTTTAAATGTTTATTTTTTCCCAGCAGCCACTTTATTTCCTACAATAGCTGACGCACACTAGGCCTTTGAGCTGACTCAATGAAGAAAGCACTCCCGTTTTCTTTGCAGAATACTAATATGGTCTTTGGAAGCAAGTTCCTCGACTGAAGCTTACAGAGGCGGCATAATCAGGCCTCTGTAGTGAGATGATGAAGAGGCAAAGAACTGTCTTGCAGGAGGCCCACTCTCCCGCAAACTGAATGATCTTGCCTGGCCTCTGCAAGACAGGAAATTGGTTCCTGTGGTAGGGATACAAGGGAGGAAGCAATAAGGCTGCCTTGTTGGCTCCATCTGCTGAATTCATGATGCACAGTTGGACTCTTGGTTAACAAAGAAGTGAAAATCACAGCCCTGGGAAACTGGCCTTCAGGAGACTGCAAGGGACAACCTTCAAATCAGTGCATGTACCGGCATCTCCAGGAAGGTCCTGCTTGCACAGGGCTATCACCAAGAGAAGAGGTGTCAGCAGGAGGAGAATCTCCCATAAATTGCACAAAAGCTCATCAGATCAAGGCAACAGGCTGGTCAAATGACAACCCACACCCTGAGGTCAAACATGCCTTCAGTCTTCAGTACAATCCCTCCGATTTTCAGCAAAGCCACATGAGACGATCCTTCCACAGGGATGACTTGGCTTCTCTCCCTGGCCAGACAATCCCATCCCATCCCTTGCTTCAGGACACACTGCATGGCACAGCAAGCCCATTTCCATTCAGGGATCCAGCTGAAACTACCTTTCAAAATAAGAGATGAGGGGAAAAGGAGTTTCTTTTTGGCCAAAAAAGATGGATTCTCTCATGTGGCCACCAGTTACAGGGGAGGAAATGGGGGCCTGCAACAGACCCAACACTAATCAGCTCAAACCTCCTTTGAACTCACACTGAGTCACTAATTTGGGTCTAAATGACGGCAGCAGGAACCGAGAGCTGCCGTCTCTTTCCTGCCACTTGGTTCTGGTTAGAATTAGACCATAACAACAATAATGCAACTCTGCGTCTCTCCTTCCTTCATCCCTACACATAGTCACTGTGAAGTGCAGAGAGGTGAAACACCTTGGTATCTGCGTGGGAGAGCTGGGAACATCAAGTAGAAGGATTTATCTCCACTAAGCCCTGCTGTGACTAGCAGACCATGCTGTCTTACATTAACAAGCAGATTTCTGCAGTGCTCAGATTCTGGTCTCCTGCAGAGACTGCTGCAAAGGAGAGGATATGGACAGAAAGTGCTTCGCACTCTTTAGGACTGCCTCACCACTATGCACATGTCCAAATCAACAGTAAGAAACAGTGAGACAGCTCCTGTCCCCCTGCACTTCAGCTGACTGCAGCAGTCCTGGCTCCCTCAACAGAGCAGATAAAAGCAGCCAAGAAAACTGCCCTGGACACAGTAGAGGACCAGCATGTGCAGTGGAGGCACAGCCATTAGCCAAAAGGACTGCTTGCTTTAATAATAATTTCCAGGCGCTGGGGATTCCCTAAGGTTAGGTGCTGGTTAATGAAGTCGTGGAGCAGCCATTCAGAACCTGTCCCACACAGTTTAAAAGCCATCCTGAAAAAACAAAATAAAATAACATGGGAGACCTGTGCCAAAGCAATATTGCAAATTATGCTTCCAACACCATTTCCCATGCTCCTCTCTTTTTTTATCCCTTTCTGGCACATCACCACCCACATGAAGGCCAAAAAGAGACTGTAGTATCTGGTTACACAAGCATAGCCCACCACAGTAGCAATTCAAAAGCTTGTTCCACAATGCAGCAAATATTTTTAATCTAGATTCATAGAATGGAAAGGACCTTAGAGATCATCCAGTTCCAACTCCTCTGCCATGGGCAGGGACACCTTCCATTGGACCAGGTTGCTCAAAGCCCCATCCAACCTGGCCTTGAACACTGGCAGGGATGAAGCAGCTACAGCTTCTCTAGGCAACCTGTGCCAGTGTCTCATCACTTTCATAGTGAATAATTTCTTCCTAATATCTAATTTAAATCTACTTCATTTCGGTTTAAAGCCATTTACCCTTGTCCTATCACTACATGCACCTTGTAAAAAGTCCCCTTCCAGATAACTTATAGACTTCCTTTAAGTACTGGTAAGCTGCTGTAATGTCTCCCTAGAGCCTTCCCTTCTCCAGGCTGAACAAGCCCAGCTCTCTCAGCCTGTTTTCACAAGAGAGGTGCTCCAGTCCCCTGATCGCCTTCATGGCCTCCTCTGCACTCGCTCCAACAGGTTCACATCCTTCTTGCTGGGGGCTCCAGATATGAAAACAGTATTCCAGGTTCCCATGAAAGTGGAGTATGGGGGATAATCACCTCCCTCGACCTGCTGGTCACAGCCCAGCACACGGTTGGCTTTACGGGCTTCAATTGCACACTGCCAGGTCACATTCTGTTTCTAGTCAACCAACATCTTCAAGTCTTTCTTCTCAAGGCTGCTTTCAATTGATTCTCCCACAGCCTGTATTTGTGTCTACGATTGCCCTGAATGGTGCAGGACCTTGCATTTGGCCTCACCTACTCAGTCTTCTTCATCAGGTGGCCTGTAGCAGACCCCCAGTTAAAAGTCACCTGTCCCCAGTCTCCCTTTAATTCTTACCCATAAGCTCTTGGTTGGCTCTTCATCCAGCCCCAGGTAGAGCTCCATGTACTCCAGCTGGTCATTGACATAGAGGTAAATCCCCTCCTCATCTCCCCTCCCTGAACTTCCTGAAGAGCTTGTATCCTTCCATTCCAACACTCCAGTCACAGAAGCCATCACACCATGTCTCCATGATGCTAGTAAGATCATATCTCTGAAGGCATATGCACATCTTTAACTCCTCTTGTTTATTCCCCATGCTAAATGCATTTGCATAGAGGCATTTAAGCTGGGCCCCTGCTGTCTCATTATAGATTGACTTACACATCTGCCCATCCCAAAAGCCATCCATCCACTACAGCAGCAGCTTCATCAAGTGCTCTAAGAACTTTGCTGTTGCATGTCCCTGGTGCATTAGCTGCAGTTATTACATCCAGCTACACAGCATAAAGCTATAGGAAACAATTTCATTCAGGTCCCGTTAGGCTTAGAGTAGAGGGGGAATAGCTTTGGGCAATCATCCGAATGCATTGCTAAAAGCATTATCCAAACAACAGATTAATATTTACAGACACAGGCTTCCACCCATCTCACAGCATCTCACAGCAGCAGTTTGGGGTCTGGTATTTAAAGCATGGTGGTACTCGCAGCAGTGTTTTTCCAGGTTCCTACAGGAGCTTTAGGCACCATGGGAACATGAGGAACATTCCCACTAGTTCACTACTTTCTGAATAATTCCTGGAAGCTGCCACTAGGCTGGGGAAGGACTCAAAGAGAGAACATCTGCTGCTGGAAAATCAGCCGTGCTTTGCTTGGTGCTTTGCAACTTGGCTCCTGTGTAACTACTGTCCCACCCTGACCCAGCAAGAAAGCTTAAAGGCCACCCTTATTATGTTGATTTAGGGTAACCCTGTATGGAAAATGACACACATCTAAGGATCCAACTGCAAGAGGTTTTGATTTTTTTAAAAGGATAATTCAGTGTATCTGTTCAGCTAAACAGAAAACTCTGTGTCATAATAAAGCTGTCATGATGTTCTGGAAATATGGTCTCACTGGAGGAACACATTGTAATTTTATATCCAGCTATTTAAGAAGATGAGGCCAAGCCCTGAGTGACAGACACTTTGATGAAACAACACATGAATTAAACATAATTACACAAGAAAAACAGTAAAACAGAACTAATCATCGAGGCCCCCATGTTGTACTGCGAGCAGTGACATTTGCATTGGCACAGGGCATTCCCATCCGGAGAGCTCCAAATCCTCCATGAATATCAGTAATTAAATAGTCTGCAGCACAGCCAGAGAGAGGCAAGTTTTGCTGCCCTCAGTTCTGCAGAAAGCAAGGTTGACATCCCACCAAGACCCACAGGAGCCTTGGCTGCCTGCACAGCCCCATGCGCTCCCTGCTGCCTGCACAGGCAGGGGGCTTCTCCCACCTCCTCTTTGCTCTTTGAAATGTCCTCCACTTTATTAAGCTGTTCCCACTGGAAAAGATGCTGTACGTTCCAGCTAGATTGGTCTCAAAATTCAGACCTGGGATCTGCAGTCGTAGTCGCACTAGAGAAGACTCGATGTATTTCCTCTCATAAAATTAAGATGTAATTTTACATGGGCCTGCCTGCTATAAACCTGTCTCCATATGCAATGTTCTCCCTATCCATATTTCGTCTAGAAAAGAGAATGTAACTGGGTTCAGGAAATCTGCTTTTTTTCTAGGTTTCTATGCAAGCTGGATCTCAAAACCCTTCTTTATGTCAACAGTAGACAACTGTTTCGTAGACTTCATCTAGCAGGGTTGGTAACTAACCTAAAAATGGCAGATGGAAGCATTAAATATTTATTGGACTAGAGTGCACTGATTTTGGAAATTAACACTTCGCAAATTACATCTGTGTGAACAGTAATTAAACAGCCAGGCACAGTCCAGTCCAGGTTCTGAATAAGCTGCAACTCTTTTTGCAAAACATATGTATACATCAAAAATGCTAAAGCGCAATGAACTAACACTTCTCTGCTGATTTCCATCTGCACGCACCAAATTGCTCTGCAATCAGGAATTAAAAATAATTAAAACTTTGGAATGGTTTTCTGCATAAAGTTGGAAGAAAGGGAGCCCTTGTGGCAGGCACTCAGGCATCACGCCAGTTAAGATTGCAGAGAGCAGGAGTAGATGATGTATTGCTTTAAAATATCGAGGAGTCCATGACCTCATGTTCCCTGCGCTACTAATGCTGGGATAGAACTGGTGGTAACAGTGGAATTGAACTGGTGCTTGTAGCAGCCGGAAACCATGAGAAAAGTGCAAGTCATACAGCCCTTACAGGCTCCACATGTGTTCAATTGCAATTGTAAATAGCATACAGGTGCTATTTGCTTTTGAATTCTCTTTTTCATGTGGGAATAGACTTGCTCAAGAGATATTGCAGTTTTATTCCCTTAAGCAGAATACTAACTTCCCACTGGTGTTATTGCACTAGCAGTAATGAGACTCATGTGGCCTTTTCTCTAACAGACCCTTTTTAAAAGAAAACATGCTTTAAGTCTGCTTTAAAAGTAGCTTCCTTTTTCAGAACTGCAGGTCTTCCTTTCAAACACTGTTCAATATCCTTTCCAGGACTCTATTCCCAGTCACCATGCCTGCACGACCTGGATCTCATAAAGGTAAGTGTGTCCTATCCATTAAGGCAATAGCTGAAGCCTCATTAAAATTAATGTTTGATTGAATATTAGTGAATTGGAAGATTTGGGTACCACTCTGCAACCTTTCCTTCTCCTTCAGAGACTGCTATACGCTGTATTTTGTTACCATAGCTGGATTTTTATCATGCTCTGACTACATCACTGCAGTTTTACTTTCTCCCTTCCCCCAAAACATATGTACTTAAAAGCCCACCAGAAATGAACAAACCCACCTACACAGGGATGGGGACTGTGGAAACCAGAGTCTGAGCTCTCCTTGAGGGATGATGATGAAAGGGCAGAGGCTCCCCACAGGCTGTGCTTGAGAGTAAGGAGTTTTTTCTTATTTTACAGGCAATGCTGGGCTTTACCCTGGTAGTCAGAGAGACACAGAGGGTATGCTTCCAGAGGGGAGCGATCCTGACCCCACAGCAAAGCCCATCCCCAGGTACCTGCTGGCTGCAGCAGTATATAGGAGGGAAATGTGGATCTGGCTCCACAGCAGCACCAGCACCCACAGCATGAACCCCAACTGAAGCATGGGACAGAGGAGGAAAAATCGAATTGCTCCTTTGGCTTAGCCCAGCAAAGTAAGGAGAGGGTGCTGCTGAAAGCATAAGAGAGGGGTCTTAGATACAGGGGAGCGGTAGTACTCTGTGCATACACAGTTAGGAGCTCAAATGGGATGTGGATGTGCTGGCAGGGTTATGTTCATTTTTTTGTGTACACATGCACACAGGCAGCTGTTTGCTTTCTCTTTTTCCCTCCCATTCCAAGGTGCAGATTGGATTCAGGTTCCCGGGAGCTCATAAGAGCTTGTGAGCAAGTTTGCATGAGAAGATGAAGACAGCAAGGCTGCTAGGGGACTTTAATGAGAACTACTTCTATTCTCATGGTGCAGTTAAGAGTCACATAATGAAACAGAGACTGGCTTGTTTGTTTTTTAATGAGCTCTATTTATATTTGACTTTAACTATCCTCATTCATTTTCTCTGAATCAAACCTCTACTGCTGCAATCTTGTGCACCAGAATTAATAAAGGGCAGTTATAATCTGATTTATTGCATAGTTCCAAACACGAACGTACTCACAGGAGGGGTTGATAGTTTACAGTGGTAATGTTTTAAAGCAGAAGAATTGACAGCAAAATTGAATATAACTTCTCAATTGCCTTGCAGAAAGCTGAAGTAATCCTGCAGGCTTGTGTGGAGGCAATTTTCTTCCTGCCTGTTGTAACGCCGAGAGGTTAAGGCTGCTGTTAAAGCTAGGTTTATGGTTTGCAAACTGGAAGCTGGTGAAAAGCAGGTGGCTTATCTGACAGATTTCATCTGATTGTTAGGGATGCAAAAATCAAGGGGGTTTGTGGTTCACTCCCTATGTAGAACATTAGAATATAAATCAGCAGTACCGTTCCCTTAACTTCTTCTCCTCCTCAAAACAGAGAAGCCACAGTTTTCAACATATAGCTAGAAATTTGAAATGGAGTTTTCCTCCTTGGAGGAAGAAATTTTGCCCCTATCTCCATATTTAAGCTTTTAAATTAACACAGGAGAGCAGCTGTGTAATTAAGTCAGTTTGGGGATGAACAGTGTAATTCAAGAGCGAAATACTATCTTAATTATATACATTAATATTCTGCTAAGGAGATGCTTATCACAGAAAAAAATAGATAATTCATGTTATTGAGAAAGGAAGGCCACTAAAAATATAGAAATAACAGAGAGGGTGCCAGCCCAAGACACAGCAGATGACTGCATGGTGTGAAAGCAGCTCCCAGCTGCAGAGGAAGCACCCAGTGAGTGACAGATAACACCCGTATCTGAACAAGAAGAGACTGGCCAAAAGTCATCTGTTGTCAGAGGTGAATACTGAATGAGGGACTTCTGTGTCAAAGGGAGAGTTGCCCCGTGGCTGACCCAGCTGCTTGGGAAGGATTTCTGGCTGCAGTAGCATCCATTTTTCTGTGAAGGAATGCAAAATGGAGCATATTCACAGAAACAGGCAACAAAGGGAGAACTGGAGGTCAGGATGGGGGTGTTAAAGAGAGGAATCTCATTTGCTGAGTTCGCACTGGGATGCCCTTCTGTTGCAGGGACACACTTGAGTCCTCATCTGCAGACCACCCCAATTGTCAGGAGGTGGGCGAGAGCCAGCATCTGGCACTAGGGGACTGGCAAAGGAGACTGGCTGGCAGATATGGAGCAGCCGTTGCACATGGGACAGGAGCAGCGTGGGTTGGGAGCTGGGGAATGATGTCTGTCACTGCCCCAGATGGGATGGAGCATCCCTCATCAGAGCCGCAGTGTGATCCTACAGTGTTCCCTATCTCTAACTGAGGCTGCATTGCAAAACTACAGCATCGACTGATCAAGAGAGGAAAGAAAGTATTTCCTTGTGGGCTAGGAAGCCACAATGGGGTGTGAAAATCCTGATTCCCAATACAGACCAAGAAAAATAACACAAGGTCTCAGAAAAGCCAGAGCTGCCTTGCTTGCATCGAGACACTGATTTAAAGGGAGTTTGCAATTGCTCAACACAGAGCCCTCTGGTCTCAGGTGTGTGAGCTGAGATTTGGGGTTTTCTTGCTCACAGCCTCATCACAGGGCCCTGTGCTCCTGTTAGCCCCGAGGAGAGGGGCAGGCTTTATGTGTGAACAGATCTCCAACGAAAACCCAGGTGTTGCAGAAAGCAGGGCTGGGAGTATAGAAGCATTGCTCTTTCTGCTGAACGGCAAATGAACCTGTATCGTGCAGAGGTGTTATTTGGGATGGGATTGCAGTGCAAGTGCAGAAATGCCTGAATCGGCTCAGTTGAAGGCTGCAGCATGGCTGCATTAACCACCCCAGGGGGTGGACAGGGCCAATGCACCCACTAAGATCCCCACAGGTGACAAATGAGTGGCACACATTCAAATGAGATGGCATGGTCCTACCTGTCATGGGAACTGAGTCTCAGGCTGAGCTCCACCTTGGTCTGTGACCAACAGGAAAGTCTGACAATGTCACATATGATGGTACTTTGCATTTTATGGTGTTTGTGGGAACAAAATGCCAGCCCACTCTTCAGCTAGACCAGGTCTGGATCAGGTCTAAATCATGCTGGATTGCTTCACATTTGGTTTTGCAAAATGAGAGCTCAGTGAAGAGCCACAGGGACATGTGTGTTAAACAGTGACAAAGAGGGGATTTAGGTCTGTTCTTGAGCTTCATACATTTTTACTTGGAGACCTCAAAGTGCCATGAGAGGGCATGCAGAAAAACCTCATTTACCCCTCCTGCTCTTTATTCTTCCTAGGAAGCATGAGCTTTATCCCATCTCTCTGCAGCAGAAATATGCCAGGAATATTGGGGAGAAAGATCGTTTTCCTATCCAAAGCCAGTTTAAAAAATTATGGCTACAAATGTTGAAGAGCTCAGTATGGAAATGACATGTGTCAGAAACACAGCAATTCAGCTGTCCTGGAGAGAAATGCTCTATTCTGCACACAGCAAAGGGAAGGGCGGGTTAAGGACTGAGCTCCCATTTAGCAGAGTCATTTGCCAAAATTCCTATGTCCTACAAAGCCACGGGCCAAGGTGGTGAGGAACAGCTGCTCAGTCCCTCTACTGCAGAACAATTTGGATGCAGAGACAAACTTTGCTTTCAAATCAGTCCCGAGATCCACTGCATGAAGGTCGTTATGTTGTACAGGGAAAGCAGCAACATTTTGCCTTATGGCTGGAATGGCATCCTGTGGTCCAGCCACTCCAATGTCTCCTTTACAAAGCAAAAAAACTCAACAGTGCTCTCCTGTGGGCTTCCAGGAGCCCAGCACTTCAATGGGATGGGATGGGACAGGATGGGATGGGGCAACTCAGTAAGAAGACCCCAGACTTTCCATTTTAATCCTTAAAACATTTAGGAAACATTTCTCTCTCCCAGCTCTTCATCTGCATGCTTTTGACACTACGGAGGTAGGGCAGTGTTCTGGACTTTACCTCCTGCAGCTTGTCACACACAAGGCTAACAGCCTCACTGCCTTCCCCTGGGAAGGGCACCCATCTCACAAACAAATGTTGGATTGTTACTCATCTTAACTACAGCGAGGACCAAGGTCTCATTAATTAGCATTGACATTTACAATGGAGGCCATGAGATATGAGTGAGATGAAGATGGATGAATTCCAAGAGGATCTGGGAGCAAAAAAGGGCTGTGAGAAATGATCGGGCATTTTTTATTCTGAGTTTTCCTTGTAAAGAGACATTATTGATGTTCAAATTCCCTTTCACGTTAGAATAGGAAAACTTGCAGTCAGTCTTTTGCCACGTATCTAAATTGCAAGGTGCAGTACACTGCTGAAACGAAAAATGGACCCTTGTACTGGCCAGTCTCCAGTCACTGAACTTGTGTGTGGAGCTGGAGGTCACAGATCAGGAGGTGTTTTCCTGAAGGGTCTGGCTTAGCTTTGGTTCCGAGGATTTAAAAAGAAATAAATTCAAAAGTTCACCAATTGTGTGCTTCTATTGAAGCAGGGTCAAGCTCATGATAAAATAAAACTGTCTGCTCTTTCAGACTTTCACCCCAAACCAGAATAAACCTATTTTGATGCTCTCATGGACTTGGCTCCTTCCACCCTCTTCATGTGCTCCAGTTTGACATTATCAGGCATTCAGACTCCTTGGACAAGATCTCAGTCATTGACGAGTGGGATTAAAATAAAGATCAGTTGAAAACAAAAGCATTGGTGTTTCTTTAGTACATTTCTGATTGTTGAGTCATTAGGTCATACTCCCTTTATACCTTGCAGATTTTCTCTGTAACAGAGAAGTATATAAAATCGAGGGGAGTTTAAACAAAAGCCAGGATTTTCATGCAATCTCTTCAGTCCAGCAGCTGAGGCTTTAGGAAAAATGTCAGTTACCATGAGAGCTAGAAAAGCTGCTGCAATTCATGGCTCTTTTCTATATGACTATGCCAACAGCAGAAACAACTGCCCTGTTTCTGAGCATCAAGTAACCCCGTTTCTCACCTTCATCCCTACAGTGTTACTGACCCCTAGGCAAAGGCCTTCAGAATTTAACAGAGAAACCCAAATCTGGTTCTGAAGAGGTAATCCTCTGGCAGAGATGCTGGGGCAGCGGAAGCTCAGCAGAAGGGGAGCAGATTCAAAACTCACCAAGGCATGAGTCTGCCATTAGGGTAGAGGGCAGAAGGGTCTGCAATCTACATCGCTTGGAGAGTCAGGAAGACACTTGGTGTATGACTCTGACAAGCGCCATCAATGGGCAGGGACACACTCTCACTTTATCTAAAACCTTTTTTAAAACAAGCCAGAAATCCCATCGCCACTGGTGTGGGGTTTTCTGACTTGGTTTAAAAGCACAATATATAAAACATGAACAAGAACTCGGATCCTCAAAACAGCTTTCCTCTCTCCTTTTGCCATCCTGCCAATCATGATGTCTGGGGCTATAAAAAGGCACTTTATAGATGAGACACAAGCACAAGAGCATGTCTCTCATTCTGATCTGCTTCCATGTTTATAACCATCGCTTATCTAATGACACTTAGGAAGTGTTACCAAGGAGACTATTTGCATCCTGCACCATGTTGCTAAAGCAACACTGATAAATTAGATGCAGCACTCTTAGCCTTCACCTACTGTATTTGTATTGCTATTAAAATGAAAGAATCGTAGGCTTAAACTATGTTTGGGTCATTCACTCATCCAAACACCTGAAAATAGTCCAATGGCAGCAGCTACGGAGTTTCCCCATAAATCTAGCACATCTAGGTCTCCATCTCTTACATGTATTTCTAGCTTGCCTGTCTATGTGACCTGCAGACAAAGCAAACCATCTTTTCTTTCATACTATGACCTTTCTCCACAGCACATGTTTTCCCTATACGCTTGGCTTTTATTTGAATACATCAGGAGATTTTAACTGTCATAAATAATTACAGCATCTCAGTACTTGGTGAAGCATGGCAGAAGGCAATTTGTACATAGCATTAATTTTTGAGGCGCAAGATGGCTCAGAGGCACTGGAAATGCGACAACTTGCCTGAAGTTTATGGGTCAGCTGCTCATCCTCACCCTGAGCCTTGGTTCAGCTGTAAAGAGGCACCATTCAAGGGCTTCAAGAAGGCCCATGGAAAGATTAAAAGGCTAAATAATGACTAATAGGGTAAAATACTCATTAATGAGGTGATGATAAAATCAAAAGAGTTTAAAACCATTAAGAACTAGAAACAAGCTCTAAACAAAAATAAAGGACAGGGGCTTTGGTAGGTGAAATAACAGAATAAATTAACCAAAGTAGCACAAAAGACTACTGCTAGGAAGGAGAGTGAGCAAAAGAGGTGTGTTCGCAATGGTTTCCAAAGCCAGTAACAGCTTCTCTAGAGTCTGGACATTCGTCAATATGCTAAAAAACATATTTAAAATTAAAATACCCTCCATGTTAATGCATAAATATGGGCAACTGTCAGGAATTTTACAGCAAATATTATAATTGTGTAACAATGTATTATATGCAGTTGTATATATAGAATAAATTGTATTCTTTATGATACCAAGCTCTCTAAACTCAAGTGTTCTGGTGTAAATCTAGAGCAAACTATTGCCCCCACAGCTTTCTATTCTGATGGTCTGAGAAGTACACTTTTGGACAAACACATAACAATATAATACCATCCTACCAATACCAAGCTGGAACTCTCCATCACTATTTAATACGTTCATTCCAAAAATAAGTTCTGCTTTTAACACTTTCAAATTTAACAAATAAACTCAGGCAAGGACATAAATACTTGGCATCTGTCACTGAATTCAATCAGCTCTCTGAATCAGAGCAAAAGCACCCTGTTCCAGCTCTGCTTTAGTGCATAATATAGTTTGGGTGACTCTTATTAATAAATATTTGCTTTAGCACAGAAGCATTGCTAAAAGCACACCTGGGAGCATTTTACTATATATAAAACCTCTGTTCCAACAACAAATTTGATATGCCTGCAGAATCTAATCACAAGAAGGTAACTCTTCTTCCTGCTGAATAGGCTACAGCAAGAGAAAACCCATGTCCAAAAAGCATTTCACCTGCCAGCCCTTGTAATTGCTTATGCCTGGGAATTTAAGATGAAATACCATAATCTGGGCTTGTAAAGAGTTTGCCAACAGTCTTGGGCCTCAGTTCAGCCAGGCAGGTATGTCCTTTGGCTTTTAACAATAGTTGAGGATGTTTTTCAGAGGTCTGCAAGAGACAGAAGAGCCAACTGCGTGAGTCAGTGGTAGCTGAACGCAATCGCCTCCTCTCAGAAGGATGCTGCCGATGCTTTGCCAAGCAAGGAGGGGGTGATGTGGGCAGATGGGGGTGAATGCTGCTCAGTTGCATTGACAGACTGGGAATATAAGGGGAAGACCTCAAGTCTCAGCGTTTCCCTAGGAGGCAGAACTGGATCACATGGACTCTATGGTAATTAATGGATGTAGGACTACTGTGTTCAGCAGATGAATTGAGTCTTTCTCCTGATGAATTGTTTTGCAAAATATAAATAAATCATTTCACCTCCCTAGACATCAGCCTATTTTAGGATGAGGGGATGGCACAAGCTCTTTCCTGCCTTCCTTCAACAGCAGCAGTGAGGCTCTGTTCCTCAAGTTTTGTCATTGCTTTAATTCCTCCATAAGAAGGTGCAATAAAGGCACAGAGAGGATTTCTGTAGCTGGCCATAGCTGCAGAATATGTGTGTGCCCACCACCACACTCTGCTGAGCTGCCTGGACATGTGCTGACAGGGTGCTGGCGAAGAGCCTCATCCATACCACATGGTGGGGAAGCCACCCTGCAGCAAGTGAGCAGTGGGGTCTGAGCAAACATTCAAACATTCAAACAAACATTCTTCCTAACTCCTGTCATAAAGCAAAAAGAGGATGGTTCAAGTCTTGTGGGGCTACAACAGCTGTATTCCCTCATGCTTCCTCCCATGGGCACCACAAGAAAACTCCACCAAAACTGTGTTGTAGAACTGAGTCTGCAGTCCCATGGAGGAAAGAGTTATTCATGTCAACACACAAAGGCTGCAGAAGGTCAGTTTTAGCTGGGAATTTCAAGGGAAGCTTTCCCAGGACTCAGCCCTCTTCTCTGACTTCAGGTGCCCTATGTGAAATGGGCCAGGGAAGGCTCCAGGGAAGGGTTAGAAATGAGGATTTGCATCACCAGCAAAGCAGAGAGAGAGGAGGAGAGGAGGTATCACCCTTGCCATGAGCCCACTCCTCCTTCTCCCATGGAAAGTAAGATCAAAAGGAATAAGGTTTTCTCTGTGCTCATTATGCCTCTGTGAAATTTTCTAAGGACTTTCTGTTGGTTTTGGATCAGGTCCTAGACCCATGTGGACAAAACCCATAGTGTATGATGTGTCTGGATTACATATTAGCAAAAGGGTTCCCTCTGCAATCAATCAAGCATGTAGAACACTGTATTAAAACATGCCCTGCTCCATATCTGACCCAATGGAGTTGGCATGAAGAAGTTCTCACCACGCCCTAAGAAATGCCGCTGGACTATGAATTGTCATTACTTCCCTCATCTCAGACCCTACATGGCCTTATCTAAACTATGTCATAAATCTTCTGGGTTTTATCTGAACTCTCCTCCTCCTAATGACATTCTGTACTTCTGAATAATGTTGTCTCCATATAAATTACAAGGGGCACAGCAGTAATGCTCCAGCAGAAGCAAGGGAAGCAGTGGGAAATAGCTAAAAGCTATGAACTGTTTTCCTACTTGTAATCTTCTGTCATATTCCAAGTTGGAAGATTAGATAACAAGACTATTTATCGTGGCATTGCTGGGTGTGTATCACAAAACCTTTATTGTAAGACCATGGGCAAGTATGAAATTTCAATGTTGCCTGCCATTTCCCCGTCTCACAGCTTCATTTGCACCACCGCATCTTTTCTATCACTGTGGGGCTATTAATAATAGATGTAGCATTAACTTCTCCAAATTGGGATTTTACCCTTGGTCTCTGTTCCCACCCATTGCTCAGTAAATTTTCATGTTGGACTGACAACCGGAGACTGACAATATCTGCTCAGGCACCAGACACACATTGTGTGGGCAAGAGCAACCAGAGCTCACTTCATTCACTGCTACAGGTCCCAGCTGCAGGACTCCTCTGGTTGAAATCTCAAGCTGCTTTTTAATCTTTCTGCTAAGTCCTCCCCTCATACCAATAAGTTCTGAGAACAACCGTCCAAAGGAAAGACACTGAACACCAGATGATGGCTTTAAACTGAAAGAGAGTAGATTTAGACTGGACGTTAGGAAGGAGTCCATTACTGTGAGGGTGGTGAGACACTGAAACAGGTTGCTCAAAGAAGCTGGGAATGCCTCATCCCTGGCAGTGTTCAAGGCCAGGTTGAATGGGGCCTTGAGCTACCTGGTCTAGTGGGAGATGTCCCTGCCCATTGCAGGGGGCTTGAAATGAGATCATCTTTAAGGTCCCTTCCATCCCAAACCATTCTATGGTTCTATGACTTAAATAGGGAGAAATTTTTGCATCTTTATTTTATGCCTGTTTAGAGATGTAAACATATAAGGGCTGTCCATTAAAACAGGTACACTAAAAGATATACTGAGAATGAGAAATCCAGTGCTAACATCACAGCTTACCCTAGTCCCTTTTAATACATTCACTGCATTTTTTAATAAAGAAAGTAAATTATTTCAACTGCTTCTTTCTGTATTTGCTGAAATGCTGCAACATAATCAATTAATGAGGCACATTTTCTCTTTTCCATTTTCTATCGTATCTATTCAAATGACTCACTCACGTAATACGCAGATTCTGTTTGCAACATTTACAGTTATTTGTATCCTGTCTTCTACAGTGACTCAATATTTCTATGGGAAACCATCTCTTCCCTTCCTCCCTAGTAATTACTTGTTCAGTACAAAAAAAAAGGCATTCAGTATCTACAAAAATGGTCCTGCAAGATAGATAGAGAGATAGATAGAGAAAAATACAATGGCACCAGTTGCTCAAATCAAAGAAATCCCAAGTGATACCAATACAATTAGATGCTATATTAAACATGTATCTCTTAAGGAGGAGATTTGAACTAACCTATGATGAAGACTTGAAATCTGGGTGGTAAAATAAGCTTTGGATCTGTGGCTGCTTGGCTAAAGTGGCAAAAGTCTGTCCAGAAGCAAGTTAAAACTCTAACACTAAGCTTTACATTAAACAGTGTTGATGAGCAGCAAAGCACGAAACACAGTTATGTCTCCATCCAAGTAGCAGTTAAATGGAAATCAAGCAGAGCTTTATGCCTAACAGAGGATGAAAGATGATCAGTGCGGTTTTTAAATTGTATGTTGACATAAGGGAAGTAAATGTAAATTCGAATGAATCAAGGATAACATGATTACATTTCTTCTGACTGGGTCAGGGTGAGAGCTACAGCTTTCAAGTATGGTGAAGCCAGAGGGATGTCCAGAGAGTGACTGCTTGCAAAGACTTTCATGCTCCTTTTCAGCTCTTAAAGTAAGAAACCAATATCGCAAAAGTGCCCCTGATTGATTTCACTAGGACAAAAGATCCCAGATTTCCAGCTGTGTTTAGCATCCCATGGTCCCTTGTCCCTTCAGAAACTGGGCTACTTCTCTGCTACCCCACTGACTAGTTTCTGACACTGGCGCTGGCTAGTTACAGAGCTACCCAGCCATTGTTTTGCTAAATCGATCCTCTCAAGCCCTGATGCTAAACATCATGTGTTCTGGCCATATCATAAAAATGATGAGCTCAACAATCAATAGAAAATCCCTGCATATGCCCATGAGCACTTGCGGTAAGCCCACACATGCAGGAATATCTGAGAGTGTCAGTTACCAGTCTGAAACTCAAATACTGAATACAAAGGAACAGAGGAAGGAGACTCTGCAAGCAATGCCAGTACTTTAGAATTTCTTTTGTCTAAAATTTTCTTACTGTTTTCTTCCAAAAAAAAGTATTTATATTAAGTGGAGTTTTTTTAACTAGAAAATCTGCATGGTATTTTATGGGACTGGCTAAGAACTATTTAAATTTACTTTTCACAGTTTTGTATTAAATAGCCCTGAGGTTTAACCTGACAGTTTTCTGAGAGATGAGAATCCTTCCCTGTGCTTTAGCAAAGAATAGAGCCAAGGTGGACTAATGGAGAATTGTATAAACATAATCCCACCATGGCATACTCCACCCTGTAATTTTAAAACACAATCCTAGTTTAATCCTGGAAGGCCAAATATAACCAGGAGTGTAAACATTAACAAGAATCTTATATACAACATGCTTTTATCAGCTGGAGTTCCCCAAGAACAAATGGAGATGAAAACCTACCTCACCTCAATTTTAACCACATAATTTCATCAACCTAGACCTTAGTATGAGTATCCAATACTCATACTAATATCTCAGTATTCAAGTAGCTGCTCTCCTTTCCAGCTACACAGCTAGCAATACCTTAGTTAGCTAGGTTAAAAGGTAGTTCAGGTTCATGTATACATATCACAGTTACAGCAGAAACTTTAAACATTGCCAGACCCAAAGTTTCAGGTAAAATTCAGCTCACATCCCCCAAACTACTTTGGGATTTGTCCATTTGCGGTACATAACTGAGCACCTGCCAATGATGTTATTAAGGTTAATCTTAGATCAACCATGTCTGGATGGAGACAATCACAAAATACAGGCACTGCAGACTGCACTCCTTGGGACAGTTCAGAACTGGATTAACTCGGATCTCCTAATATCTCAAGGCAGACCAAGTCAGAGCAAGTGTGGATCCCCAGCTTGAAATAAATAGCCACCAGGAAGATACGCACTGTAAGTGCCACATGTACTTATGCACTTGCCATGGGCAACAATTTCAGCGATGCAGAAGTTGCTGATTCCTGCAATTATCCCAGCAGCAGTAGGTAAGAACAGCAGCCAAATCTGAAATTTCCCAAGCTTTTGCATTAGAAATCTTCTCAGATATGGGGATAACCACAAAATCTGCTATGTCAGCAGTCTAGGAAACAAATTGAAGTGGGGGCTACTTATGTCTTCATCATTCAGGAGGTCAATGTAAGCAAAAAAGAACTTGCTTTTTCTTACTCCAAAACAGCCACAAATGCAAAAGTACTTTTATTTGTCAAAATCACAGAGTGCAGGAGACACAGACTCATCCAAGAAAGCTTGCACATGGACTTTGTCATAACCTCCACTGTCTCCTGGATAAAGCCTGGACTTTGGTGCTGCCATGGCAATGAACCACTCTGTAAACACCCAGGCAGGGACATTCATGGAAAAGAGGATGAACCCAGCTAGAGATCAGCCAACACCAGAGCAAGTTCTATCCCTCCCCATCTACCACTGCAGTGTCTAACAACCCAGCTCCAGCTTTCACTGATGTGGAGAAGTTTTATGTTCTCATTTCAGCATTATCATGAGCATCTAAAAACAGATAGCTTCAGAAAGGCACCCTTGGGAAGTCCATATGAGCAGGACAAGTGTGTGGTCTTTGTATGTAGCAAACTTCAAATGATTTCTCTTTCACGGCCTCCAATCTCCCACAAAATTGGACCCGTTTCAGCATCCATAACACCCATTACTAATGAGCTTTAGAGAGCTACTAGCTACTGCAGATGCTAAAGTCTCCTTTTGTTCAAAAGAAGCTGGAATCTACCAACTTCATTTGATGTCTTCCTAATTCTTGTACTGGAAGAAACAGTGAAGAGTGGAGCTTTGCCCCTTCTTTACATGCCAGTCATTTCCCACCCTAGTTGTCCCTTTTTTCCAGACATAACAGTCCCAGTTTATTCACCTTTTCCATAACCCAGACTTTTGACTGTCCCTGTTGCCCTCTTGTGAATGCTTTCCAGTTCTTTTTTATGTTTTTTAAGATGGTAAAAGGGGAAGAACCAGAACTACACAAAATATTCAGATTTATACAATCTAATCATGGCCTCTATTTTCTTCTGTTCGGCTTCCCTTATAGTTTCTAGTATTTCATTTGCTTTTTTTAACTGCTACTGAGCCTTGCATTAACATTTTCAGCTCAATCATCCCACTGATATTTTGGTTCCTACTGGTTTTCAAAAGCAGCCTTTCTTGCCCTTGAAAAATAGAGAGCATCACCTGTGGGCAAAGCACCACATGATTTCCTGGGAAATTTCTGACAATGTGCAGTATTACCTGCTCCACCAGCAGCCTTCAGCACCTTATGAAAAAGACGATGGGAAAGGAAAAGTAGGATTGATAAATTGCCGTGTTTGGAGCACTGAGCAATTGTAGGCAGTTTAAATGCAATAAATCAAAGTTCAACAGCTTGGGAAAAAATCTGGTGCTTGGGAAAAGGTCATATAACCTGAGAATCGCAAGCAGGAAAAACTTTACATCTACAACCCAGCCACACTGACAGGTCAGAGGGAAACAAGCAAGAGCCAGGACAAAATGAAAGCAAAGGAGCAGGAAGCAGGAGGCATCCTTCAAAGCCTTGAACAATGAAACTTCTGAGTCCTGTAGGGCTGGGAGAAAATGAAATAGTACTTCAAAGAAGAACCAGTTATGACAGCAAGGGGAACTGAGGCTCCCTCACAGCGTTACTACTGGCACCACCCCCTGGTGCACTGCTTGTACCCCAACTTCTAATCCCCATGATCATCAGCTGCTGATGTCCTTTTACTCCCCACTTAGTTTTATCTAGCGAATGCACAAAATGGAGCTGGCAGCAGGGTAGTCTTTCCTATCAACAACATACAATTATTAAAATGCCTACACCAGATGCTAGATTACTATCTTCTGCGTGTATTTCAGAAGCTCATAAAATACCAGTGAATGTTGAAAAACGTCTGACGTATTTATGTGTCAATGCGATATAAAGTTTGGAACAGCAACTGCAAACATGCAAGCAAAGACTGTATAAGCATGACTGGTATCCCCTGTGGGCCAGGAAAAGCAGCAAAGCCCCTGCCTCCTTAGTAAAGTGTTGCACAGCAGCCTGGTTTTGGGAGCTTGCAGCCAGAAAGTCAGTCACATTGACTCTGACTCCAGGTTTCCTAGCAAAAGAGAGGGCTAAGAACTGTCCTGCTAAGGTGCCAGTCTGCTTCATGGGATGATACTCTGGAATTTCAAACTCAAAATCTTCCTACAGAGATCACCCAGGCACGTGAGTAAGATCTATCTGTATGAATGAGCAGTAAGTACAGGGGACCATGGAAGAACCCAGCACAACATGACTCAGATCTCAATGGGAGCCTCCAGATGCCACTGTAATACAAATAATAAAGAATAACCCATGAGTAATCAGCCACTGATGAAAAGAGGATCTCTGACAAGCTCAGGCTCTCTGTGTAATATAGTGCATGCATTCTTTTGCATAAATATCACAGGTGTATTAACCCATGAGAAAACCAACAGGAAGAAATCCTGCTTGCTGTCACTCACCATGGAAATTTACCTTCCAAGGCAAGACAGGCCTCAGGAAAGAGCAGCAAACCCGAGTAGGAGGCTGGAGGAAAGGATTTAAGAGAGGAGATATTAACATTCCTTAGCTTTCACAATGTCATATTGATCTGCTGTCCGCATAAATGGCTAAGCCTTCTTGAAGCTGAGGACATGGAGACTAGTGAGAATGAAGAGCTGCTTGCCCATGGCAGATGGTATTCAGGTCCAGTGCTTCACCTTTGGCCCAAGGGCTAGCAAAACCTGCATTTCTAGCATCCTGGACCAGCAAATCTGAGTGCTACACAACAGCCTTAACAGGTTACACAGTCCACACATCACAGTAGGGAGAGTTAAACTTATCCTGCAAGGCTGAGGAGTAGCTAAGAAAGAAATGCAATAGCCACAGAGATTTGCAAGATGTAACACTAGAAGAGGAGGGTAATTTACTGAGCTACACCAGAATTAGAAAGGACCATTAAGAGATGAGATTGAATAGACTATTTTGGAAGAACCCTGGGGCACGAAGATGGGTTGAACAGGAGATGTATGTATTGAGAAATAGTAGATGTCTCCTTGGTTGGGCCAGTTCAAGCCAGACTGCCCTGCACTAGTAAATGAACAGTACACAGAGCCACTGATGTAAAGGTTAGTCTTTTTCATCTCAGAATCCAGAAGATTAGATACAGCTGGAGTTTCCTCACTCAGTTCCATTCCAAACAGCCATACACACCTTGTTTGATAGTTATTGCAAACCGTATTTCAGAGAGGGTGGACAGCAAAAATACCTGGAGTTTATCTGGTGGCATCATTGAGGAGATTGTTACCAGATAATCATTATCTTTTGCTCAGCATGAGGAAAGTACATCACTGTCCATCACCCCAGAGAAATACCCATGTCTGGGCTATGGGAAGTGAAATACTCACATGAGTGCTGGAAATAACCTCACCTCAGCCTCACCATCTTGTTAGCACAAAGTGACAATCTCCTTCTAGCCACTGGCCATGACTTTCAGATTAGGTAATTCCAAAGTGCTCGTGTCTAGCAGTTCCTAGTGAACAGCAATGTAAAGTCCTTTTATAAAGGGCTGGACATACCAGATTTTGAAGTACTGTCCTACTCTGAAAGCAACTCTAAAATCATCTTCCTGGGGTTCCAGATTCACTGTTGCAGCACCTTCAGTAAAGATCTCCCTGTTTCCATTACCTGGTTTTAAACTGCAGATGAAGCCTGGGAATCAAGTTGGGTGCTTTCCTTCTTCCCCACCACCATCAAAACCAGAGCGAGTGTTCTGCCAGCCATGTCAGTCTTCAGTGATATTTCTGTGTCGTGCCTTCAATGCCATCAAAAGTATCACATGGTCTTCAAAAGATTTATTTATCTAAAGGTGACCATTTTTAGCACGACTAACAGAAAAGTATAAAATTTGCCAGTATCTGTGAGCAACAGCTCTACTAGGTGTGTAGGTCTTATTTCTTGTACAGCAGAGATGAACTTGCAAGGTTTGGGGACTGACTTCAGAGTCCCCAGACCACTCAGGAAACTTAATGCAATCATAGCTTTTCCTTTAGCAAGAATGAGCCTCAATCACCTGTGGCACCAGGTTAGGAAGAGGTCTCGTCACAGAAGGAAAGTACTAGATGGTGGCCAAATTATCAAAGTTCAATATCCCTAACAGGGGGCCAGATACTGAGGGAGGAACTGGGGACCTTCAATTAAAATACACTTTACAAAATGTTAAATGGCAGATATGTAACAAAACTGGGTGACATTCATACTTTTGCTGCTATGCCTCCAGACCATTTCACAGGAACCTGTCAGATGCAATCAGACTTGTTTATTCTGCATTTAAATGTAGGACCTGAGGCAGCCCGGTTTCAAAAAAAGACAGAAAAGGCACATATTGTCCCTGGCAGTTACTTGGGTTTTACAACAAAGGCAATGTGTTGTTAACTATTTACTCTAAATCAAAAGTATTTCAGGGTTCTGCTACATTACAGTCTCGAGAACATTTCTGCTTGCTTCCTCAGCACAGGTAGAAATGTAATTACAATGTAAATTAAAGGAAGAAAGAAAGAAACAAACTGACATTAACAAACACCCACCCCCATTCCCCAAAAAGAAAAATCAGGTGGTTCATGCAGAGCATCTTCAAAATCTCACGTAAGCCACAGATAATGGATTAAGTGGCAGTGTCCCTTCTGGCTCCAGTTTATAAATTCTTATCTGCTTAAGGTTATTCCAGAAAGATTTCCAGCTGACAGCATGATTCTTAAGAGACAAATCCTCCCTGGCAGTTTACAATTGCAAACCAAGTACTACGGCATTGCGTGCGCCTTCATGTTTGCATTGATAGAAGATGATGGTTCAGTGTTTAGGTTTCAGCACCCCCCTCCTTGCAAGTCTAATTTTAAGCACAGCCATTGTCTGGTCTGAGTTTCAGACTGACTTAGTCCATCACAGAGCAGTAAGCATTCCTAGTGTCTCCTTACATGACCATTCAAAAAGCCATGATACAGTCATCCTCAGCTCACACAACTGTTTCAAATCATCCAAGTGCAGAGGAAGGGAGAAAAGAGATGTAATGGAAGAACAATGTGAGTATCAGAAAATCCTTCAGTATAACAACCAGTTGCCCAGCTCATCATTAACCATTTCCACTACCCATGACCATGCCGAAAAAGTATCCAACAGCTCAGTAAATTAAGAGTGAACAGCAACATCCCCATTTTCCATACTGGCGGCTGCAAATTCTGCAACATACTGGGGAAGCTGCAACAAGTTTTGATCATCTGAAATGGCTGTGAGTGCAGCACCTTCCCTCGTTCCTTGCTGACAGAGATGTCTGACATCCTCTACCCCACCATTCAGTGCCCTTGGCTGTGAAAATCTGCTTAGTGAAGAGGTACACAGGTAGCACTGAACGCATACAGTGTGTGAAAGGGAAATCCGTTTCAAGAATGACAAGTTATTTTGTGCTATGACCCTCCCAGATTATAGCAAAAGGGGACAAAAAAGAACAGGGTCAGAGGAGACCTTGGGAAGTCACTCCTGCTCACCTTACGATTTGATCCCCATCCAATTTGACCCCAACAGTGCCCCAGCATTTCAGAAAAGGGATTTCATCCTTGTAAAGAACAGAACAAGCTGGAGAAGGAGACCTGAATACCCCCTGTTCTCCTCCAAAGAAGGCTGACCATCTCACTCACATAGATGTATTCCTGGAGCACCCAGAAAAGACACCAAAGCAAAGCTTTTGTCCACTAAGGAACACTTGAGGACTCTGGAGGTCCAATTCCTCTGACTTCTTGTCCCTTGCTATCCTGGGGTGAAACTGCCAGGGCAGCCTGTGCACCGATCAGCCAAACATGGGGCACTGTCAGAGAAGGAGAGGCAGGTCTGGGAGCAGGGCAGGGGGGGCCACACCGCAAAAGGCTACAGGGTGCCAGGCATGGAACCATCCCACTCCGGGATGCCCACTGAACCCAGCCTGTCCCAAGGTGCCCGGGATGCCTGTCCAGCGTGGGGTGCTCAGGATGCTGTGAGTGCCTAGGCGTCTCACCCCAGTTTGAGGTCTCTGGGATGCCCAGGGTTTGTGTCCTGCCTGGGTACCCATCCCACCGCGGGGTGCCCAGAGCACCCATCCCGATTTGGACTGCATGGATGCCGCAGGGTACCGCGGGTGCTCTTCCCGCCGGGAATGCTGGGGGTGCCCGGGGTGCCCGTCCTGCCGGGGGTGCCGGCCGAGCCGTACCTTTGAGGCGGTGGTGGCGGGCGCGGTGCAGGCGGCCCTGGCCGCCGCGGGGCAGCGCGGGGATGCTGGAGAAGCGGCTCCCCATGGTGGCATCCGAGCCGGGCCGGGCGGCACAGTGCAAGGTCTCTCCCCGTGGGCTGTGGCGGCGGCAGCGCTCACTCCGATGCCGAGAGCTCCGCTGCTG
>JANHGB010069250.1:0-19692 GCA_026283785.1 Coracopsis vasa
ATGTAATTTAGTTCAGTGCAACAGAAATTGATTTTTCTCCTAGGATCTAAGATAACTAAATATCACACAGTCAGCTTAATTAGTTTTTGATATTTGTACAACTTCACCTTTAAACTCTGGAAAAAGCACAGTTCACGCATTTCTTCTTTATAATTCCGTTCTGGTTTGCTTTACTGCTTAGAAGAAAGAGGCTTACAAAGCTTTGCAGTGGCAATAAAATCTTACTCCAATTCTGGCTTTCTTTCTGCAACCAGAAGATGGAATCAATGCTCCATCAGATCCATCAGGCCATCTCATTAGTGTCACTAAAGCAAGCTCAACAAAAGGAGAGCACAAAACCAGAGGTCCTTAAACCTTTCAAAAAACCCTTTTCTGATCAGTTGCCTTCACTAGAGAAGTAGCCAGCACGTAAAATGCAAAAGACTATCATTCAAACAGGTACCTGTTCTCCAAAGACAGCTATCCATCCAAGTCTTTTCCAGTATCAGTGGCTTATCTTAGAGCCCCTGCTCTGCCACCTTTCAGTGTGAGGACACCCAGGTCCCCAAGCTTGGGTAAGGAGCTCTCACAAAGCAACATGTGTCTCTCTACTGCAAACTAAGGCACCTTACCTTGTGTTGCCCTGCCCCATGCATTCCCCAGCTGTGTCTTCTGGGATCTCACACCACAAACAGTCCTGCAAGAAACATTAAGTTATCAGCACCAAAACCAGTCTCAGCACCTGTGCCATGGGCAGCCCCTGCCCCAAGGGGTGCTCAGCCAGTCTGACCCATCACTAGTGCACAGAGCACCTACCTTGGAGGCAGGAGGCCAGCAGCAGGGTGCTGGGAGAACAGGGCTGCTCCATGAAGGACAAACCAGGATGCACAGGTTAGCCTCACCAGTGTGGGGCACACTGCCAACCACCACAAGCAGGACAAGACTGGTAGCAGGACAAGACTGGTAGCAAAACAAGTCCCAGCAGCAACTCAGTGACCATCAAACAAACATGCAGGGATGAAGCAATTCCAAGAGCAAGCTGGGAAATCTGGCAAGTAAGTCAGGCTCAGCAGAAAACAAGACTAGACCCAAAACCTCTCTATAAAATAGTTCATAAGAAGAATATGAGACCTGAGCTTATTTACAGGTTTTGGGCTATGGGTGGAGGCTAGAGGCACCAGGAGAAGATGATAAGGACAATTAGAGTCTATTAGCACCCTCATACCCTGCTAGCTGGCTTTTCATCTCAGGTATTTTGAGTTAAGAACTTCACCACCAGTCCATGAGACACAATCTACCACTTTGGCTTCCAAAATTCAGACTCAGTTAAAAGAATTTTACTTGTAAATGTTTAAAGCAGACTTCTGCACTAATCCCTTATCCAAGATGAGGTTTGTAATGGTTGAACTAAATTGGCTCTTGCATTTGGGTTTGCACCTCTAAGCCTAAGAGAAGGATGCTGTCTGAGAACATTGCAACATCTCTTTTCCGATTTGCCCTGAAACACTATGCTTTTCCCTTATACACCCTGCTGCCTTTGCAGGCCTTTTCCAGGCTTATACGCTTGCTATAAGCACTGTTCTTGAAGAATAAAGCCAGGTCTGTGAATTTCACAGACATTCGGAAGAGGCATGGTCCTACTGTCCCTATAACCTAACCTGAATGGCCCAAGGTCACACTAGTAGTATAGGAAGAAGCAGGGATTGCAACTCCCATATGATTAATATCTCTAGACCACAATAAGAGCTTCTATAAAGCCATGTTCGCTGAAGGGGGCTTCACGGCATATTGTAGATACCCAGAGCTTTCTTGGCAGCTGCTGGTTGGAAAGAGAAGGGATGGCTGCTTTAGCAGAGCTATGCACTCTAAATGCAAAGTCATGCTATGATAAAATGAAAGATTGAAATCTGCATGGCTGTGCAACGTGCAGTGATAAAGATGACTATAACCTCCAGTTCTCTTTAAACTTACCAAGGGCAATGGGCTGAGAGCTTAATTAATCAATCCTGAGGAATCCTTTCCTTCTATCTTTTCCATCAGTGAAAGAATGAAAGCACAAATAATGAAGATGATTCATACCCAGCAAACATAAGAAGCTCAAAGTGCAGCTGGCTCAACATAGCTTAATTAAAACAGGCTTTGCAGGAGACTGTCGATAATGCCCTGTCAAATCTCTTCTTTTTGAAGAGGCTGCATCCCAATAGATAGGGTTTTAAGGTAAAACTGTTTTAAAACTGAAGGCAAAGAGCATGTCACTCTTTGTGCTGCCCTAACACTTAGATACATTGGTACAGAAGACAGCACAAATACTCCAGGTAGGGTACCTATGTCAAAAGTTGTATTGTGATCACTCCCACTTAGGTTTTGCCACAACTGTAGCTGCTTTCATCTTTCAGAGGGATTACCTGACTAAGAAGCTGGTTATTGGCAAAAACCGAGGCCCAGTATAAAAAATACATTCCTGCCGTCAAAAGCTCACAATTAAGCTTCATTATTGACTCTCAGATTAGATATATGATTGCAGAAGTAAAGACGTTGAGAAAGGAGTGCCTGCATGTGTATGTGTGTGGACTGACTGTAGAGGGAAAGAGAACAGCATAAAATATTAAAATTCACACTGGCAGGGGAAGCAGTTTGGGGTGAGGCCAACTCTCTGCAGCACATTTGATTGCCAGTGATGGCAACAACTCTGTGTGTGGTTTAAAGTCCTCATTGCAGTTGATCATAACATGTAAAATGAAGTGCCTTTCTAAAATCAGGGGCCCAGTCATTCTCTGCTAAGAAAAGCACTGCTTTGCCAACATGTACATTCAAAACATCATTCATGGGATGTCAAAAATGAGAAGCTTAACTTCTTGTTAATAAAAGCTTGTGCTGTAGCATAACTTTACTCCAAAAGGTGGATTCTTCCAGGAAGCCTCAAAACCCTCAAAACTTGCAAGTTTCTTGCTTAAAATCTCTGCACATCTGATTTTACAGCACAGGATGATTTTAGAGAAAAATCAATCCTATAGTCATAATGGTGCTTGTTATTGTGAGCAGTCGAATTAAAACAGGTTAAGTGATGGATGGAAAACAAAGTAAAGATCCCCCTTAGGAAGTAAAACTTCTCTGACAGAAAATATACCTCATTTTTCCCTGTATTTCATTAGTTTAAAAATTGTCTAGTTTTTGAAACTGCAGCTTTTAAAGACCAGAATAATTTGCATTGCAGTGCACTGGCTTGTCAGAACTTCTGACAACCTTGACTCAGGTATAGGTTTGTCTTTTCAGACTTACTTGCAACTTTCTCTTCCTGTAAATTGCTGGTCAAGCTACTCAAATTTCAACTTTTTACTGTATTGACTTGGCTTTTATCCTCTTAGCTCATTCATTTTTCAGGTATACTGGAAATTTGGCTAGACCCTTGCTGCTCAAACCACCTGAATTCAAATCACAACTTTCATGTGGATTATCCTTGGATTAGAAAGACATCCAAAGGTCTTGAATGTTTCTTAGCTGGAGAAAAATGAGATTTATGTGGAGATGGGAGAGGTTTATGTCAAGGGTTAATAACAGCATGAATTTCTGGATCACTGTGGCTGTACCAACATTTGGCATAGATCAGAACCAACCATTTAGCTGCCTTGATCAGTTGGCTGAGAACAGAACTGACCTTTGAGATTATTAATGGGACAAATATTAACACCATTGTAATACTACAAGCATCTAATAATAATGCAGGAAAAATATGAAGCCCATATAGAGAGATGGTACAGATCATATCTGTATGGTGCCTACTGGTACTGGTACTGTTGTTGTGGTTTAACCCTAGCTGGTAAATAAGTACCATGCTGGCACTTGTTCACTTCTCCCTACCCTGGATGGGGAGGAGAATTGGAAAAAAAGATAAAACATGTAAAAACCCATGGTCTGAGATATGAACAGTTTAATAATTAAAATAAAGTAAAATATAATAATAGTAGTAGTAGTAATGAAAAGGAAGATAATAAAAATAGAGGGAAAAAAAGCCCAAGAAACACAACACAATTGTTCACCACCTGCTGACCTATGATCAGCCTGTCCCTGAGCAGTGAAAGGTCCCCCCCAAGCCCACTCCCCTCAGTTTATATACTGGGCATGACATGCTGTGGTACAGAATACCCCTTTGGCTAGTTTGGGTCAGGTGTCATGTCTCTGCTTCCTTCTGGCTTCTTATGCCTCTCCCCACCGGCAGAGCATGAGACTGAAAAGTCCTTGATCAGGATAAGCACTACTTAACAACAACTAAAACATCGGTGTGTTATCAGCATTGTTCTCAGACTGGAACCAAAACACAGCACTGCATCAGCTACTGGGAAGAAAATTAACTCTATTCCAGCTGAAACCAGGACAATTGTTTATATTACATTCCCATGTGTATGGTGTAGCTTAGAGCAACCACACAGAAGCTTTAAATGATTACATAGTCAGTTCTGGTCTTGAGAATCATTGCATTGAGAACTGCTTTCTCACAGTCTGCAGTTTCTAACATGTTAGTCAGTCTGCCTCAAGAAACTGACAATGAATGACGTTTAGTCTGCTGTATTTGAAGGTAAAGAACAGTATTTTCTAAAGCAGTCGTGGTTTATTCTTGTTATTTAATAAGATATACCAAGTAATTGTCTAATTAGCAAATATTGTCCAATACCAAACATCTCGTCCCCTGTCTGATCTTTGATGAGCACGAAGAACTGTTTGTTACTAGTGCCATTTCCAGTGTGTCTGAGTTTTTGTTTCGTTAGCCTGTACACAGCTAATTCTCAGATAGCCATCCTGTTGCTTCTCTGTGGAATAGATGTATATAGCCTATGGGATAAAAAAGGTGTTCAGTTTTAGTGTGGAAAGGCGAGAAGCAGAACTATAGCTGTCTTTTTAGAAACTGGCAGTCACGCCACTGTCCCTTATATTGCTGTTCTGATAGAATGGGTAGGATGTAATTCCCTCCATCTCACACAGAAACTACTTGGCCATGTTGACATTTGCAGCCCTCTGGGATAGCCGCAGCTACTGACCTGTTTGCTAAACACAAATTCAGCTCTGTCAGTTCTGTGGAAAACTATTTCCTGTCATTTGTGTTCAGCTCAGTCTATTTTGCAGTACCCCAGCCATGATTGTTTCCTTTCTTGAGGAAAATAACCTCTCTACTTAGGCCATTGAAAACCTGGGTGTTAAATGCCTTTCATGTCTTTGATCAGCACTGTTTGCCTGCCTTCTCTGTTGTAAGAAATCATTGCTGTTCATAGCATGTCCATTTGTCATGCGTCACGTCCACAGACTGTTAGTGGGGTTGTTTCTGAGAAGCTGCATGCACAGAGTGACCTCTGCACACTCTGGACTGTGCAACTGTATTTATGCTTAGAAGCAAACTTCAGCATCACTGTCCCTTGCACAGCAGAAACAGCAACCTCTGCTTTGGGCTGGAAGGGAAGCTGAGTCCTCAGAAGCACAAAAGCATGAAGCTATTTCCTTCTGTCAGTTACTCAACTGAAGTCATTGGGAAATTACTAAGAACTATATAACTCACTGCAGAGATAACTTATGCACATCATGACAGCATGCATAGTTCCTTCAGCAGCAAGCGGTAACACTTACAGGCATGCCTGCAGTTCTTCAACATGCTCAATATGCAAGCAGCACAGACAAGGACTGGCTTTCTGTTTACATAGCACCTTTGCACTGCTAGATAATAATTCAGATTGGGGGACAGCACTTCTACTTCCTTCTTCGAGTTCTGTACTGTGGACATCTATCTGTAAGCTTCACAGGTGTTCCACATATCTCTCCTAGTGAGCAGATTTGAACAGGTATTGTGCCATTGCATTTTAGCAGCATCTAATCCCATACACTTCACTGGCTCACACTCCAAGAAGATTCATTTGAGGCTTATGTTTTACTCAATAGGATAAACAGACCTGATTTTCCATAATTCAGCAAGAGACACAAACACATTGGAGCAGAGAAAATCTACAAAACTGTGCACAGAAATGACTAAAGTTTTATTAAATTGTATTTTCCCCCCCATTATTTTATTAAAAACATCCACACGTATACAGCATGGGAAGAAAATACTGAAGGAGACAGAGAGCCTGCTAGTCTCATAGTACACCAGAATTAGCCACTGGTTTGCAACCTGTTTAGAAAAAGCCAGTAGCAATCTGGGCTGCCTTTACAGAAGTATTCTGGTACACTCATTTCTTGAATGTCATGCTGAGTCTGGGCATTGTGTTATCAGTAGGGAGAAGTCAGAGCTGAAAGAGCTAAAATTGATGAGCAGATTGTTAACTTGGAATGGGCGAATTATACACTATGAGAAAGATTAGACGTACTAAAGTGATTTATACCTGCCGAGGATCTGAGCTGGCTAGTTTAGTTTTGGCCACTAGCCAACCCAAAGGGTGAGAACAGAGCTCAGCAGTCTGCAAATAACTGAAGATTGTTAAATACCAAGGAGGAAATGAAATGATTTAATGAAGCACACAAAGGTGTAACTAGAAGTAGTTGGACTAAATTAAGGAAGGGAAAATTGTAAATGAGTATCCAGAAACCTTCTTGCTAATGATAAATAATAGTCTGCAAAATCACCTTCACCTGAGACTTTTAAAACTGTGTGTGACAGAGTACAAATGTCTTTCAGGTTGAGAAAGATTGTGTGTTTTCAGTGTGTGAATTTATAGTTACCATGGGGCTAAGCTAGCTGAGGCTTCGCAGTCTTGGGCTTATCATATTTAATACTTCTTGACAGACACACCAAATAATATGTGCATCTTACCTGCTGCACACCATCACATATGTTTGAGTTGTAAGCACACAACCACTATGTATTCTTTTCTCCCTTTAATGCATATCTGTTCCTCTCACTTCTGAAAAAACAAAACTAAACAAATTAAAAAAGCCCACCACCAAACCCAAAACCAAACAAACCCCACGGCTGCCAAGACATGCTTAGCAGAAAACTGGTTTTATGGTTAAACGGAAAAAAGTGATGACAACTATACGGAAGAGTAGCCAGGATAGCCTTTGCTGAAGTTCTTGGATCAAAAGATGTTTTCTGAGTTGTCTCAAAATCCTTATAAAATGCCCACCCTGCAGTGAAGGTACCACAAAGGGACTGCCTGTGCAGTCCCAAGCAGGACAGAAACTTAAGCTCTGATGGAGCATTTAGGTACCTCTATGATGCAAAGAAGAGGTATAGAATTGTTACTGTTCCTCTGACATTAAAACCAGTAGCAACAGACTGGGGGAGTGACATTTCCATTTGTGAGCAAACTATGAATCATTAGCTCAGATATTTGAGAGATGGATATTATTCTGAATTAGCTAAAATGGCCACATCTGAATTTATTTCACAGCTCATTAGGGAGCTGTGTATAATAAATTACCCAGCATGTTATACTCAGCTAACCTGCCAGCTAGCTCCCTGGTTGTTTTATGCTCTGGGTTGCTGAATGTGAATAAGTGAATAGTGCCTCTTTGGTCATTGTTTCATTGTGCAAATGACAGAGGCACTGACTTGACAGAACCTTTTCTTCTTTGCATGGAACCTAAAGGGGTTTCTTGCAAACCTAGAGGTGATTTCCTGCACTCTACATCCATGAGGGCTGTTTTCAGGTGATAAGAAAGGACACATTAGCAAAAGGGCAGAGTTACCTAAGGCCAAGAGGGTCTATTTTTTAACCCAGTTGTTGCTCACAGGGTTGGTTTCTTTCTGCTCAGTAATTTCCACTGCCCAGTGGGCAAGATTTGCAGACAGGCTTGAAATTTTTTGCAGACTTCAAGGACGTGCTGGACACAGGCACAGCCTCACTGTATTACTATTCACTTTGGGCTGTGGTTTCATCTGGCTGCAGCACAGCGTTGTGCATAAGGAAAAGGGTTCACTTCAATTTCCATGTGTAATAGCTATGTGGGGTTTGGTGGTTGTTTTTTTGTTTTACTTGACTATGCAGTCCCAGTTTGCTTTATGGTTTCCCCCATACCATCTCCTGAGTTGTGAGAAGGCACAGCTGCTGAGGTGGAAGAGAGTGGCAAAGCAGGAAGAATTTCTGTGTAGTTTGATTTTCTTATTTTTACTTAGGTTTGTTTTTTTTTTTCCTTTTCTGTTTCACAGGTATTACTGAAAAGTGGTCCCTAGGGAATGAGAAAATGTTTCATTAACTTCTTCAGTGGTTCCTAGGGAAGAGTAATTCACTACTGGAACTAGTAAAATATATATATATGTATGTATGCATATATAATAGGACTTATGCTTTCTCATAGCAAAAGCTTTTGATGATGAAGAAGGAGCTTTTGTGAGTTGTTTCACGGTGGAGCGTTTCTACTTGCTGTCAGCACTGTTCACCGATGCGATTGGTTTTTTTCACAGGTTGGCTGTCTCAGGCCGTACTGGTGGCTGTATGAGACTGTGTGGGGACATTTCCTATTTCCTCTTCTCTACGTATTTGCATTAAATCTGGTCTAAACAAAAAACCTGTACAGACTGTCTATTTAGATTCCCAAGTCAATTTCATTAAATCAGCAACATCCAGGACTTTGATAGGTATTTTAGATTACAGAGTATTTTATTCAGTGTTCTGTCAATTGTTAAAAGGAAAGAAAAAAATGGCCTGATTTTATTCCCCTATCCAGCTGGTAACACCACTAAACAACCACCACCTTCACATGCACATATACCCAAATAGCTTTGCAAACTTCTGTTGTTTTCTGAAACTGACCTAAATAGAGGACAGAGGAAACAACCTGCTCTATGCAACAGAATACAGAGATTTCCTTTTCCTCCAAATCATACAGTCTGCCTTAATTGCTTTTCTGTAATAATATAGTGATACGGTGTTGGCTTTCTATGAATAATTCAGGGAAGTAAAATGATAATGTTATCAACAAAAGATGGCTTACAGTGATTATTTAATGCATTCCACAGATATTTCAAAGACAAAAAAGATATATCTGCAGATGGAATGTGAAATACTACATTGAGAATATGTACAAATGTATTAAGAGGCAAAATAAGTCAGCTGAAGGATAGTGAATAAAACATTCCCTGAATGTATGCTATCTTCTTCTATTCAATAATGAACAAAAGATCCTCACAAAATTCAGATAATCTCTTGTGCAATAGGTACACTTTATTTTATGAAGAAGGCCCAGGCCCCTTGTCTAGTGGGCTGTTTAATGTGGCGGTATGTATGCAGCAGCAATATATAAGGGGCAGATTTTATGCATGAACTACACGTATCACGGTGTCCTATGGCTTCCGTTAGAAAACATGTCCAGCATGCAAAAACTCTCCTTTCTTTGTCCCCTTCACTCCCCCAGTCCCCATGCACAATAGGAGTGGTGACCCAAAGTAGCAACTGAAGGCAGGTTAAAAACAAAACATGAAATGTTCAGCTTCAAGCTTTCAGGCTGTGGTAGTCTTTCGTGCTGCCTTTCTGGCCCCAGTTAATGCTAGAACTGAAGAAACTAAGGGAAAGAAGAACTGAAGAACTGAGGGAAACAGCTTTTCAGAGAAAAAAATTAGTGGCTACTAAAACCTCCCAACAGCTTCAGCTGTGCTAACAAACATGAGTGACAGGGTGAGGAGAAGCCCATGTTTCCTGGTATAAGCACTTGGAGAACAGGGGAATGCACGGATGCACATTTGGAAGATTGCTTGAGGCCCTTGGCAGTTTGCATGTTCCACTGCTTGCTCTGCTGCTGAGGCTTAGAGGACTGTAGTATATCTATCACTGCTCCACACAGCCCACTCAGGGGGCATCATGGGCACAGCCAGCCTGCTCAAGAGAGCTGCAGACTTTGCAGCTTAAACCTTGAGAACTACTTGACCAAAGACCACGGTTTACCAGGTGCTGTGGAGAACAAAGACTGTAAAGGCTTTGAATTTTTGGGGCGCAGCCTCAATCATTCTAAGTTTGGACCACAGTTTGCTTTATGTGCATTTATCTGTGCAGTAAAGTTCTCAGTGTCTATTTATCCTTGAGAAGTGCAAGCATCACCAGAGATCTGCCCCTCAACTAAGCTTGAAGATTTCTCTTACATTAAGCAAATTACCTTGTTAAATGCATCTCCCTTTTTTTTTTACATTCCTCCACATTTAAAACAAATTAAAGAGGAATCCTTGCTCTTCAGTGTCAGAAAATGAAAAAAAAAAAAAGGCTTGACTTAATGGTCTTTTCTCTTTTTCCTCACCATTCTATTACCCTTTACACTATTCATTTACCTGTTCACTATTAAAATAACTATCTCATGGTAGCATTACTGGGTGAAGTGCTACAGATATGCTAAGTGGAGTGTGACAGATGAATTCCATGATTTGAAAACCTGCTAGCTATGAGGTAGCAAGCACTGCCTTTTTCCACCTTTATTGACTATTAAAGCTCCATTTTGCAGCAAATGCTGTTCCAGTGACATAGTTTTCCATATAAAGAGTCCTGATTTCTTTTCTGAAACCAAAAATCTTCCCTCCTGATTTCAGGTGGGCTATGTAATATTGGGGTAGTTTATTCAGACCAGAGAAAATACTCTCTTTTGTTAATAAAATGGCTTTTCATTATCTTCCTAGAATGTCATTTTCTGTAATAGGTAAATTAAAAACTTGCTTATTAAATGCAGTGTCATTTGCATTCTTTCAGTGAAACTGTGCCAAAGCTGTTGCTGGCCAGGATTTGACAAGGCAAAGGGAGAGATCTGAGGTTGTATGAATCCATCTGGTCTGAGGGATCGTGATGGGAGATCTGACCACAAATCCCTCTTAATTCGTTTCTGTGATTGCTTTCTGCTCTAATTGCTTTGTGAAAAGACAGAATGATTGTCTTTTTGATAAGATGACATACTTTTTAGATTGAAACTGCAAAGTGTTTTCCTTTGGTAGAGGCTTCCACTTCAATGGACTAGGAATGCTTACAAACTCAGTTAGCTTATCTCATTTTGGCTCAGTTCAGTTCAGCTACAAAGAGCAGACGAGTGACTCCATTAAACAAGTGCTGTGTGGCAGTGCAACATTGCTTTGCCAAAATCTATACTTATTTTGAAGTATGTTACTTTAAAGAGGGAAAGCTAGGATTTAATTGTACATTTATTCCCATAGTAAAGATAATTGTATCTGTTCTCTCATACAGCAAGTTTCATGGACATCAATAAACATGAATTAAACCTAACCTAGCCATTTACTCTGCAAACAAAGTGATATATATCCATCTTTTAAAATCAGCTCTTAAAACAGGCTTTTATTTTATATGTTGTTAATTGGATTGTGTGCTGAAAATGAAAGGCCAGATCTTGATCTTGGTTACCCACTAAGGAATGAAAACAAATGTGCTGGAGTTGACAGATTTATGCAGATGTTCTAATAATAAAAGCTTATCTGAAATTGTTAACATTGGAATGATGGCCTTGTCCTTCATTCTCTGGTAGCAGATGTGCACATGTAGTACTCTGAGAGCAGGATAGTAACTTGTCTTAAGTCTAGTGGAAATCTTGTTCTACTGGAAGGCTTTTTATAGCTGAGCTCTAAGGTGTGGTTTCTGATTATCTACAGCCTGTCTGGATTCCTGCCTACCTTTTCTGAGAAGTCAGCTTATCCCAAAATTTAGGCCATGCAGTGACTAAAGTGGATCAGAAAGCAGAGCTTTCATTCCTTGTGAGTTTCTGATGGTGCACATCTAGAAGAATATTCAGACAGCCCAATCTTAGGCATGCAACTTCACAGAAAAGGGAATGTTTTGGGTTTTTTTTCCCAGGACTGATTTTGGTGTCTTGATTTATTTTCGGTGCACTCACTATGTATGTAGGAAAGGTACAAAAGGCAGTTTCCTGTGCTGGATGGTGTGAATAACTACCTTATTCATTTCTAGGCTAAAATAACCTGGATGTATAATCTGAATGAGTCAGTGACTAAACTGGAATCTCTCAAAACCTTTTATCCCATAAAAAGTTACTACTTTTTTTAAGGTTTCAAAATATCTTGTTTTTTTTACTTGCTTCAGATGCTTTCATTAAAGGACACAAATGTACCTGTGTTATTTAACCAAAACCAAGTTTCTTCTGGCTGCTCAACAGGTTTCATTTCATTTTGTGTTGTTTCTGAACAAAGCCTCCAGGTCACTGTCCACTGAGCCCCCTGAGGCTTTCATTTTTCGGTAAGCTCCACCTGGCCAAATGCCCAGTCCATGCTAATGCACTTGCTGTGATTTTCAAAATTCTGCCCAGATGGTCCTTTCCTTTGGAATAGTTTGCTATGTTCAATCTCCCCTTTTCATCTAGGGAGAAATATATAATTTAATTTGTGGATTTCAGTAGGCTTACTAATGACTTTCTGCTTGTTCCATTGTTTTTAAGTACTTACATATGCTTCACTGGCACTTTCATATTGTCTGGTATTGTTTCTATCAGTTGTGGGATTTCAGGAGGGAGCGATGTAAACTGTACTTCATCTCTGAGACAAAGCTGACAGAGCTATTGAACAGGAGGCACCTGCTGCTGCTGAAGATTTTGCCTTTTTGCATTGTATTTTGCAAGGGAGAGCCAGAAAAGTAAATGAGAAACTACTGATACTGAAATGCTTCTCCCTCTGAGTCTAAAGAGCATCAAGTAGGAAACCATTAACTTTTGGCTCAGAACTTGCCCTTTAGCAGCACACAGAACATTATTAAAACAACCTTTAAGGATTTTGCTGGTGAAGTTGTCTGACTACTTCTTTATCACCATCTCAGCAGTGCTAACTTAAGGCACGGGCCTGAGGAGCTCAGCCTGTCTCCTGATCTGACAGGTTCATAGGTCTGCACAGCACGTCATTGGCATTGAGTCCAGCCCACGCGTCAGCTACAACAGGGGACCTGCTGGGCTGTGCGTGTAGCATTCCTGTGACCTCTTCAGTTCTTAACAGAACCTCTCACTTTGTTTAGCAGTGTTTTAAAAAGGTGTGCTGCAGGAGTTAGCATATAATAACAAAGTTGATAAAAGCAGCAGCAGAAGAAATTATTTTACCCTTACCTTCTGGTAAGCAGTTCAAAAGCAGGCTGGAAGGTTCCTATGTGCCTGTTCTGACAGATTCTTTTTTACCCTCAAGTGCTACAGCTATATGAAAACAGAAATGTTTCCTGGGAGAAACTTCAAGAGAAACTTCTCTGGTTTTTGGCCCTATTAGTTAAAACTGGTTTTGTATTTTGGCTGAAGAATCAAGTATTTCAATTTAACTGGTGTTAGTCTGTGAAGGGAGTGCTCTGAAAGAAAGAGGTGGTTTGTGGTTTCCTTTACACAGTAGTTGGGTGCGTAGCCTACAACAAGCTGACACCAGTGGCCTGTCTGCTTTGCTCTAAAGGCTGAGAATTCAGGGAAAAGTTGTGAATTCAAATGCGCACTAGAAACCTGAGGCTTTGCAATATGTCTTTCTCTTTTTTTGTTACTAAATCTGCATACACCAACAGTTCACGTTGGAGCGGGGTGCTAAACCTACACAGAAAAACCACAGCAGACAGTTTCTTTAGGTCTATTCTTGGTTGTTGTGCTTTTGCATGCAAAATCTGCTTTTTTTTCAGAACAGAATGAAGCTCCCAGTGCCTGCGTATTAACAGCAGCAACTGCAAAGCATGTTCTTTATCTGCAAAGAACTTGCAGGCACAGCCAGTTCCTCTTGGGGCTGTCATAATGCCAAGAGCTCTGGCAAAAAGACTGCTGAACTGGATGGACTCAGATACAGCATCTGTGGTGCTCGTACGTGGTTTGCTTTCAGTGGAAAGTCGCAGCAGAAAGCAGTTGGAGCAGAGTCTTTTGTATGGTAGTGATGACCACAGCTGTCTGGAGAGAAAGAGAGAATCTGAGAAGGTGACTGTGGTTGTCATGCATGCCCAGCGAGTAACCCTGGTCAACTCACACCTCCCAGTCAGCACAATCAAGCAGTACACAAGGATTATGTCTATGTACATCTGCAGCAGTGTGTGGATTGCCAAATGTCTGACAGCTTGAGGTGATGGACATATTGAAAAATAGCTGATGGCCAGGAAAGGAAAAGCAAAGTTATACTTCATCACTTTTCACACGGGACACAGGACCAAGTACTTAAGGCTGTACAAGGTATCTAGCAACCTGGCTGATGGTGATGGGTCCTTTTGAATGCAGACATACTCAATTCGCCTGCTGTAAGATAACACAGGTAGGCCTGTGTTATAACTGCATTAAGTCATAACTTAATAACTGCATTAAGTTGTGCTAGGCAACTGTGGATTTTCCCCCTCCACTGGTAAATTCCCAGCCCTGGAAGACTGCAGACATGATGCTGAATCTTCCTTAATTTCACTCTTATAAATGAGTAGCATCTTCAGCTTTATAGAGTATTTTCTACATTTGGGTGTAGAGGGAGGATATTATTTCTACCCAGGGGCTTTCTGCAGCATTTTTCGAAGCTGCCTGTGGATCTCAGTTGTCTTCTGCAACTGAAGTCCTCCTGAAGCATGCTGATATCTTACCTGTAATACTCTTTGCTTTCCAGACTGTTAAATGTCAGGGCTCTCCTTGTCACATCTATCTGTACGACCTTGCCCCTAGGACGGCTGTGGAGCTCGCAGGAATGCTTTACAGAGACAGTTGTCAGCCTATGAACAGCATCAGCTTTTTTTTTAAGCAAAGATAATTCTGACAGCTGGATGTAACCACACGGTGGTTGCCCTGATGCTGTTTGCAAGCTGGTCAGAGTCATTCCTGACTAGGAGCCGTTAAACTGGAACTCAGACTTAAGAGGTGTTGAGTGACATGCTGCTGTCCTAATGTGTCAAGCAACAAGTGCTGTCTTTTGGCAGCCTGAGCTTACATATCGGTTCCTGTCAAGGTTTTAGAGTCTACTATGGCAATGGTCTGATTTGGCTTTGCTTGTCCTCAGAGCCAAACTACTTACTGCTGAGCTGTCACATGCTAGCTAATGTTAGCAGCAAACCTCTCTCCTTTCTGATTTGCTACAGGACAAGGGAAGTCCATGCAGTGCAAACTTCACACAAATTAGTACACTCTTCCCTGCCAAATGTGCTGTATAGAAGCACATTTTTTACATTAAAATGCTTCTGCACCAATGTTGGTTTTATAAAACAAAGCACGAGTAAATTGGGATGTGCCAGCATCGCAGATGGAAAACGCTTTCTTCACTAGGAATACAGGTATTTCACAAGAAGCCACAAAACTATTTCTGGAGCTAACAGTACCATTTTTCCTTGGAGCACAAGTTTGAAAAAAAAGAGTTTCTTCTCAACTTGTCGCAGGTTCCTGTGTGGTATAATGCCATTACATAGGTGAAATGCACACTTGTGTCTGCACTTCTTTGTGGTGGTTAACAATGGAAGTGAGGGGACGCCTGGAGCTCCATCCTCTTTGTGAGGCAAGATGCCCTGATGCTGTACTGAAATTCATTGATTTTATATCTGTGGGCAGCTCACTTCCCCTATGCATCAGTTGTGCTTTCTCCTCAGAGTACAAACCTGTGGCACAGAGCATGAAAGCCCAGGCCAGATACTAAAAGGAACCCAAGTGCTACAGCACTCTGCTCTGAGGCAAGCAGGTCCTGGGGAAGTATTCAGAGTCCAGTGTTGGGCTACCCTGTACCTCTTTAGGAGAGGCAGGTGTCTCAGAATGGGGTTCTTACCTGGATATTGTCTTCTGAAGTTATGTATGGACTCAAGAGTCTTATCTGCTAGGTGTTCTCCAAGAAGAAAGTGCTTGGTTTCTGAAGCCTAATCATGTTTAGGCATGAGCGAAAGGGCAAGGCTGCACAATTACGTTGTGAGAGAGCCAGCTGTCATGATTCAGCATGGCATCCGTGGGCTCCCCACATGGAGAAATTACTTACTGTGAATCTGTCACTGTCCTTCAACCTGGATGGATTTCCTGATGAAAGGCAGGCTTTATTTCAGGGTATGTGGTGGCTCCAGGTGCTGTGAGGATGGCAAGTTTGATGCGGTGGTGATCTTGAGCACGTGATCCTGCTAAATTGGAGGTAGTTAAGTCAGTGACATTTTCACTTAAGACTGCTGCAAGCAGAACTGCCTGGCTGAGCATTGCTTCCTGTGCTGGAGCAGGCCTCAGACCCAGCAGAAAAATGGTCTGATCTCGGGTGAGACTTCTGTCTGCTTCTGCAGTATAAATAAAGAGTGGGTTCCTTGTACTGCCTTCAATGTGATAGATTTCCTGTACTGTTTTAAATAACAGGAGAGGAGAACTTGGTCTCTCATGCAGTACTGTCAGAAATAATAGCCAAAACATGAAACAGAAAGCATTAAGTAGCCCAGCACAATACTCAAATTGGGGTAGGATCACTTCTTCATTGGGGTCGTTACTGAGAATGGAAGCAGTCAGAGGGCAGAAGATTTAGCTATGTAGGCAGAAGAGTCTAAACAGGAGAAAGAATCTGAAAAAGAAAAAAAGATTATTTCAATCTGATGAGCATGCTTGCTTTTATTTTTTAATTTTCTGCACGGTAACATTTTTCCAAGTGTTTTGAGCTTGAAAAAACCTGGCTCTGAACAACAGCTCTAATGAAATAAATAAAATCCTGTTTTGTTCACTCGTCTAATTCCAAGTTTTCAGGAATTTTGTTCTTTCTCAAAATCACTCTGTTAAAAAAAAAAAAAAGAGTCACAAGAATATTTTTTAGTCACAAAGTGAATGTAAAAAAAGACATCATTTTTCTCTTAGCTCAAGAATAACTTTCAGGCTGAGTCTGAATATTAAAAATGTCATAATAAATGGCAACTTTTCTGAGAACTTGAAAGTTTGTGAAAGAAAGAGGTTATGCTGACAGATGTTTCAGAAACCTAGCTAATGAAGCTCTGAAATGAAAAAGACTGAAAACAATTTAGCTTCCTGTATGTGACATTTCAAAAGTAATAAAAGACCAATCACCCCAAGAACTTCAGGCAAAAAAAGGATTGTAAATCAGGAGTTAGGTTTCTTTTTGTCATTGTAAACGTTTAAACACATCACTGGACAGAACTATCTGAAAGACCACAATTAGATTTTTGTGGCAGCTACTAAGCTTTCAGGATTTTTATACATTCTGCATAAGCAAACAAAGCCTTTTGAATATTTTTATGTTGAAATAACTCCTCTAGGAATCTGTAGGTGTCCTAGTCAATGTTGTTCTTCCCTCTTACTGGTCAGAAATTATCAGAACATTTTGTTTTCCTGCAACTATTCCAAGTGACTCCAACTCCATCTTGCACAAAACAGTTTTGCACAGAAGAAAGACACGTTTAATCTTAGCTGTAAGAGTATGGATTTGCCAGTTCCGCACTGCTGCTGTTTGTGAAAAATGGTTTTGCCTTACTGTATTTCTTTTCATCATCCTTACTTAGTGGCTGATCAGCTTCCAGTAATGTGGTTACTCAATCCTACCCTGTGAATTTACAATCTATTATCTGGTCAGGATGTGTTCTTGGAGGGGGATTTAAAAAATGCTGTCAGTAATACGTATGCTCAGTTGAAGTTAAGTGAGAACACAAAGTAAGCTTACACTGCGGCAGCACACAGCACCTGTCCTTCATTAATTCACTCAGTCCTCTCTCTTAACACTGTGAAGTGGCATGATAACATAAAGGCACAATGAAATACATAGAAACTTTTTTGTCTGCCCATGCTTTGAGAACTCTAATCCACCCAGATGCTGTTGTGTTGCTCTTTGCTGCTTGGCAAGAGTATTCGTTTTGAGATTGACAGGGAGCTCACCACAGTGGCTTTTCTCAAGTAAGCAATGGCACATTAGAGTGCACAAAGCCTGTTGTAAAATGCTGAAATGAAGCCAAACATTGGGAAGCAAGCTTCTGACCTTTGTTAATTGAGGTGCCATTTTATTAAGCAGAATTGATGATGCAGTAAGGGGGGATGTCACACCATATTAAGACCAATGTATGGAAACACTTGTTGCCATTGAAAGACAAAGACAGCTTAAGGAGATGCTAAAGGGTGGGTGTAATGTTGCTGGGAAAATTCGGCAGGTAAAGGCCAGTGGAATTTTCCTTAAAAGTAGGTTTTGGACAAGTTTGGCTGATATTTCTTTGTCTGTTTCATAATACTGCTTTCTAATCTTTGCCTCCAAGAAACAATGGGGTACAAAGGGTACTGTCTGTATAAGGACTTAAATGCGATCTCCCTGTCTGAATGTAAAATGACAAGACTGGCTTAAAAATCATAGATGTTGTTTTGGAAAAATAAAAAAAAAGTATAATTTTTTCTGGACCTTTTGAAATCAAGGTTTCAGATGTATGTTTCTAAGGACTACAGATTTACGTAAGTAAAAAGAATAACAAAATATGTGAGCTAAAAATAAAAAGACATTTCACATAGCATTTCACATAGTCACTTCTAAGTGCCACATATTTAGAGGAAAAGACCATCACATACCTGAAATAATGATATTTAATAACATCAAGAATAGCACGATTTGCACTGATGTAATTTAAACAAACTGAAAATTGTCAGCTGCACATCTGTAAATATGGTATTTATTGTCAATAACATCAAAAGATTGATCTAGCAGGTGACCTACAAAGATTCATTTGTGTGTCTTTATTCATCACCTTAGATTTCTATGCTGCAGTCCAACAGCTGTCTTTTACAATATATCCTGACTGTCATCAGATTCGAGCTCTGTATCATGCTGTACTTATTTTGGTAGAGAAGTAGGTGTGTGTTTGCATGCTGCAGGAGCTGGGGGTGGAGGTTTCACTTTGTACTTTGCGCAGATAGAATTACTGTTCCTGTCTCTTGGCTTTGCTTACTTCTCCTACATGTCTCATGGATATCTGTGGGGGATAAAATAAGTCCTGGTTTTGCATTTGATTTGCACTATGAATTTGCTTCTAATTGGCACCACCCACACCAAAGTTTAAAGTCAACATTTTCAGTTTTCAAAGCCCAAAGAATAAAGCCAGGCTACAAAAGTGTGATTTTAAACAGCTGGCAAAACTCCATTGCTGTGATAACCAGTGTTAAAAACTTCTGCAGGAACATGGTGAGCACTGGAGATCTCTGGTCTAGTTCTGAATTCAGCATTATTTAAAATAGCTTTAGAATTGTTTTGTGTTACAGAGTCAGTGCACTCTCCTTCTGTGCCTTCCTAACCTGTCCATTACTAATTTGTTAAGAGATTTATCTTCAAGAGAGACAAACCACCAAAGTGTTTTTAGTAGCAACGCTGCAGAGCTTCTTCTTAGTGACCTTTTTGTGTATATGCACGTGTAGATAGAATACCTTAAACTGATTTTGAGGCTGCTAAGGTAGGCATGTTCAGGCAAAGAAATCCCAGAGGTGCATGAAGGGCTTTTTTACCATGCAGCCTTTATAAACACTATTTGGGAATAATGGTATCAACTTTCATATACTATACGCTGCAATCTTAGATCTTTGTGCTTCAATTTAACAGCCAGGCTCACACGCTTAAATTTCTACTGTGCTTCAGAAATGCATTCTAGTTGTTTCTAATATGATATGGATAACAAAATCAAACCAAATATTTAAAAGCATTAGCTCCCAAAATAATCTGGTAAACCTAGCCCTGAACTCTCAGCCAGATGAAGCCAGAAGCCAAACACATTATTGTTAGCTTTTCTCCAAGTGAGTACACTGTATTGGGTTCTCAAATCCTTCCTTGGACAGATCAGTAAAAAGAGACTGAAAGCATAGCTAAACACTTGCCTGGCTCTGAAAATAAAAAGTCTA
>JANHGB010069257.1:0-10858 GCA_026283785.1 Coracopsis vasa
AATGGGGGGGAGGTAAAGGCCGACACCCCGCCCCCCCATGCTGTGAGGACGGGGCCCCGGCGGTGTGAGGTGCCCCCGGGCAGGGAGCGGGGAGAACGCCTTCTTCCTGGGCAGGGCCCTGCGGGAAGGGAGGTCTCTGCTCATGGAGCTCCTGGGTTTTAATTATCATTATTTTTAATGATTTTTTGGCCTTTTTTCCCTTTAGTTCCAGTCGATTTTCCATCGCTCCTACTGCTGGGGGCTTATTTAGCGTTTTAAACGCAGACTTGCGGCTTAAAGACTTGATCCAGAGTGTGCTAGGTATTAACTAGGCTTGGGTTTTGCTCTGGTTTTGCTCTGCTCTGTGTTAGGCCGTAGAAAGTTGCGAGCGCTGTGATCAGTGGGGGTTCTGTCCCTCCATCACTCGGCAATCCGCAGCAGTTCAGTGTAACGTAAGGCTTATTGAACCTGTCACCACTTCTTCTTACCTGCTGGCCTTTCACTCTTGTCAGCGAGTCGTGTGTATCGTTCCTCCCGAGGTCATCTCCTCCCGTGGTCATCTCCTCCCGTAGCCAAAGCTTTCTAGTTTCATATGAAGGGGGATAAAGATGCCGCTTGGGAATAGTTCTGTTTAGAGCCATTAATTACAGATGTGCACACGTGCTTCTGTGTCGGGGGGAATTAAGTGCACGGTTTGAAGCCTTGTTTCTCTACAATACCTCTTAAAATGAAATCCAGCTAAAGCCACCGAAGGCTTTAGCTAAAAGACTTGGAACTGGGGGTTAGAAGCGATCCTAATGCCGATGTCATTTACCTATGGATTTTATTAAGTCTGTGGGCATGAACGGGATGGTCCTGTGAATTGTTTTCCCTGGTTGCTGCTTTGATAGATAGGTAGGATCATTGTGTTCAAACTCTTAAGCTCAATGTAAATAAATCTCAGTGAAAATAACAATGAATATACTTGTTTTGGGAGTTCTGCCCTATATGTGCTCAGGTTTTGTGGTACATCTTATATAGCTTCTTATCAGAGCATACGGGATCATGACTTTTTGTAAATCAAAGTTAGATAATAGGATGTTGATAAGGTGGTGCGGTTCTTTCTGAGCCTAGATTAGGTCTGTTAGAGCTTGATCTGCCTCATACGCTTCTTGTGTGGTGCTGTGCAGCTGAGCTAGCTGCTTTGAGCTCTTAAGTCATCCTGAAAGGTTACGTGTTGACTAATAAAACACAAATGTCCTGAAGTGGATTATAGTGGGTTATATACTTAAATTCTCCCTCCATTTTTATATGAGTTTAGTGTTGGTGAGAGCTCTGGGGTTTTGATGCTTGAAATCTGTTTTTTTGTATGTTGTACAGCCAGAGTTGAGGTTGTGCTTCTACTTTGTGCCCAGAAATTTCAACCTTTTATCCCATCAGCTGTTGTCACTCTGCTTATCTTATCAATGTGGTTTTCTATTATAATTAACTGCCTGCTGGAAATGGGTCAGATACAGTTATTTCCCATGGGTTTCCTCCAGAGCCAGCAGCCTGTAGTGGTGGAACCTCTGACCTTGCAGAGGGGGGGCTCACCTGGGTGTATTTGTGGCCATTCTTGTTCATCCCCTTTGTAAACTCATTAGTAAAATGCAAAGACTGTGGAACAGGTTCACGACTAAGACTCTTAACCCTGGGACACAGAGATAGGCTTTTGACATTGTGCCCCACACTCATCTTCTTTGGTTTACAGCAACTCACTGGGTCATTTAGACTAAGGATTTAGTCCTTCATCAGCTCAAAACTGTGGCAGTGATGAAATACTGATGGTAACAGTGTGAGTTTCCTACGGTTCTGACTATGTTGCACTTTCAAACTTACTTGTCAGTCTGATTTCTCACTGGTTTTCTGTAGATTTTAACACTGAGGGGAAATAGGATGTGAACATCTATACAAAGTGTTCTTTCAGATAAAGAATATAAATAAAAAGGCTCTTTTCCTCAAGCGAGTTCCTTCTTGTGAGACTTGTGAAAGCTGTAAAGAGTTTAAAGTGACACAGATCACTTCCAAAACCTGCATTTAGAAAATACTCTGGTCTTGTGTATGGGTGCAGATAGAGACTTTTTAACTTTGCCTAACATGATGTGGACACACTGGGACTCCCCATCACACAGTCCGTGGCAAAGGGTGCTGCTGGCAGTGGGATGTTCTCATCTGCTTCAATACACGTAGCAAACCCAAGGCTTTGGGCAAAGCCTGGTGTGAGCCTGGTGTTCCCGGGAGGGCAGCAAACACTGAACTGTTCCATACAAACTGCCAGGGAGAATTCCTGCTGGAAACACTGGGGTCTTTCTGAAGAGGGTGGAGATGACGCTGGGATGGGAAGTCCCAGTGAGCCCCTTGCCCTGGGACGTGTCCAGCTCTCACGATCCACAGACCAGGAGATGCTGTTTCCTGCATGTTTTTTGCCAGTCCATGGGAGGAGGTTCTGAGATGCTCAGCTGCTGGGACAGCACCTTCCAGGGGTACCTGCTACCATCACACAGCAGCAAGGCAAACCCTGGGCTGAACCGAACACCCGGCTGGCTGCGCAGGTATGGGCAGGGTCCCTGTGGAAATGCCACCAGGGATGAGTTTGGAGGAATTTCCTTTTCCAGGAGAGGCACAAGCTGCTTCATGCCCTACCAGACCTCACTGCCTGTGAGGGCTGCCCGAGCCCTGGAGATGAGTGTATGTGAGGGTGAAGAGCATCACACAGGTTACCCGGATGGGTTGTGGTTTCTCCTGTGTGGATTTGATGGTCTGAATGGATCAGGAAGGGAAGGATGGAGTGGGATTTCAGAAATAGAAATTCAGCCAGCCTCTGGAGGCAGATGTCCACCACTGCAGGCAATCTGACTCCAGTGGGGGCTTGCTCTGCTCAGTGCCCAGGGACAGAGACCGTGCACAGCCCCACACTAGTCTGAAGGTTTGGGTCCTTCAGACACCCACCTTCCATCTACCCTGCAGTGCTGAGGGCCTGAGAGGTCCCCAAGCTGAGTCCTGCCCCTCCAGGGAAGCAGAGGCTGCCATTGCAGCAGGGTGAGCAAAGGGAAGGTCAGTTGGATGGTGGTGGTGGTTGCAGACCTCCAACTTTAATTATGTGGCCAAGTCCTGCAGCCTTTCTCCACGCAGCCCCTCGTGCCCATGGGATTTGCAGTTTCACTGCATCCCATATTTGAGCTCTGCCTGGCCATGGTCCTGCCCCATGGGAGGTACCCAGGAAGGAAAATCCTGGTGGACTCCAAAACTGCCCTCACTTGGGTGAGCTGAGCCCAGGATGCTCCCCAGTGCAGACCTGCAGGGCAGCAGAAGGGACCACAAGCCTGAGCATCCCGGGGTCTCCCCAGACAGTTACACCAAGCTCCGGGATGAGATGTTGTTTATTTGGCAAGAAGGAGGGACTGAATGCTGGAGGAGCAGGGGATGTGTCAGGGCCTTGACCACTGAGCTCGGAAGAGGGATGCGGAAGCAGCAGCCTGGAGCTTCAGAGTGTGGGTCTTGCATTGCTTGGCAGGAGCAGCCACCAGCCAGCCTGCACCTCCTGGAAAACAGGAGAGGTAGGCTGAGTGGGGAGGCCAATGGAGAAGGCCAAGCAGGGATCCCCATCAGCATCAGCTTGTCCCGGTTGGCTCTGTAGGGTGAGCCATCCCCAGCAATGGAGCCAGCCCTACAACTGAGCGTGTATCAGTGTGGTGGGACATCACGTGCCAGGGTGGGCCAGCAACAAACCCAGCCTCTGACCGGTTTTGCTGGTCCACAGCCCCAGGCCCCCTTGGCCAGATGCAGTTCTGTCCTAGCTGCTGCAGGAGCTCTGCAGCTCTTTCTCCACTGGACGGGTGGTTTTGGTTCAAGTGCCCTTGCTCATCACTGGGCAGCTGTGCCCTGGGGGCCTCCACTGCGGAGCAGCTCCAAATGGAACAAGAAGATGAAGAAGTCAAGAACCTGGTTTGAACCTGGGAGTCAGGTTCAAACAATGTGTCTCCCAGAGTTCATGGTGGCCCTGTCTGGAGCACCAAGGGGGCGGTTTCCAGCTGAGGACATTGCAAAACACCACGTTGCACTGCAGCAACTCACCTACACCTCCTCGAGGCTGCATTCATCTGTGAAGATAAAGAGAAAGGCTGTGTCATGCCACGACATGCCAGGCCAGCGTGCCTCTGGCTGCCAGGGGCAACGCTTCCTCCTGCGGCTCAGACTGCAGAGCGGTGGCAGTGATGGATGGAGCCGCACGTCCTGGCTCAGCCACCCCAGCCCCACACGCACGGGCAGCGCTCACCCTGGGCAGGCAGCATGACGATCATGTCGTTGGTGAAGCTCCTCTGCCTCGCGAGCTTCCTGAACAGCACTGCCAGCCTGGGGCTCACCTCCCGGGTCTTGGCTAGGGACGAAGACATGAGTTAGCTCCAGGCTGTGGCCTGTCCTCCTGGGCACCCGCGTGAGATGGGGTGGATGATGATCCCCAGGGAAGGTTGGAGGCAGTGGGGAAGGTGCTGGAAGGAGGTGGTGGCCAGGGACATGGGACACCCATCCCAGGGGACAAGGCAAAGTGGAGGTCCTGGCACCAGCACAACGTCTCCTTTCTTGGTTTCCATCCCCACCCCCTGCAGCAGGACCCCCACTCTTTGCCCCATTTCCACAAGTGACTGACCCAAGGCCATGGACTCCCCCTGGGTGCAGAAGCTGAGCCCAGCCCATCCAGTCCCAGCTCACTGCCCCTTCCCCAGCCACAGCGGGCCCGCTCCTGCAGCCCACCGGGGCAGGAGGGCAGTGCTGAGGAGGGGTCCCCGCGGGTCCCCTGGCTCCCGGCCTCCTCCTGGGACACCCCCAGGCTGCCCCCCCTGCTCAGAGCACCACTGGTTACGCACTGTAGAGCCTCAGGGCGTGCAGGGTCTTCCCGTCCTTCACTCTGGTGGCAAAGACCACTGCGTACGTCTTGCCGTCCGTGTCCACCACCTGCGCTGTCTTATAGCCTCTGTCTGCAGAAGGACGTGGAGGAAAGGGAACAGTTAATCACCTCCTGGAAGTCCCACCCTGCACAAAGGCTGTAAGAGTGTGAGCCGGGATGCCAGGGGCTGGGCCCCCCCACTCTTCTGTGCCTGCCTCTCCTGGTTTATCCACTTGCTGAGGCTTCTCTAAGCCTGGGGGAGCCGACAGACGGCAGCAGAACCCAGGGACTGGGAAGTGACCACAGGAGGCTCTGGGGATGGTCACTGCAGACAGCGGAGGAGCACAGATGAACCAATGCTGGGAAACCACTCCCGCTCCATCCCTCGGGAACAGCCACAGCCCCTTTGCAGAATTAACCTGCTTCCCCCCAGGGTTTAAGCCTGGTCTGGACATGTCTGATCCCATAGGGAGGGAGCCGGGGGATCTGCCCGCTGGTGGGACACCAGCCCTGGCACAGACCAGCCCTGGGGTGCAGCGGCTGCAAAGGGATGTCCCACCCAGGACCTCAGGAGGGCCGTGTCTCAGGGACAACCGGCTGCTTCACAAGGAGGTGATGGGAAGTGCCACTGCCCCTGCCCCACTCACCAGAGCTGTAGTATTGACCAGGGACTCCTGTTGGCTTGTAGATCGACACCAGTTTCATACAGTGCCCCGGGCTGCAAAGCAGGGGAGGATGATTCATCTGGGGCTAAGTGACACCTCTTCCCCCCCTGCAGATGTGGGCTCCGGGATCCCCCCAAACATGGGACTTGCTGGTGTGGCCAGGACAGGGATGAGGACAGAGCAATGGGTGCCTGGGCTGGCCTGAGGGGTGTCCTGTGGGGTCACGCAGCCCTTCCCTTGTTCATCCTCTGAGCTTCTGGGATGAGGCTGGTCCTGCTGGGAGAGCTTTAATCATGGGGTCCCCCATCATCCTACTGCATCCCTGCCGGGAGCAGCGGAGTTTCAGCTTTGTGGTGGGACCGCTCCTGGCTGGCGCTGAACCCTGAGGAAGGGGTCCCCACGATGCAGCTCTGCCGAGCCCCTGTTGTACAGCACGGGGCTGGAGGTCCTGCCTCACCCCACCCCGGTCTTTGGTGGGTGCTGGGTGAGGGCACCCTGGTGGAGTCCCGGGGTCAGTGAAGCCCATGGGGAAAGCGCTCGGCACTTACGTGGGAATGGCAAAGGAGACGTTGAGGTCACCGCCCGCCAGGACCTCGATGAACGTCATCGCCATCTTCAGCTGATCCTTCTTTTGGAGGTAGCTCTCGTTGTCAGTGGCCATAGCCGTGATGTGCCATTTCCCTGCAATCTGGCAGCGGGGGCAGGCGGTGAGCCTGGAGGAGCAGGCAGGGGCTGCTCCCTCCACGGGGACAGAGCCAGGACACCCTCAGGCCATGGGACACCCACAACCCCTCCGGGCTCAAGGGGCTGCGTGACCACGGTGGGACAGCAGAGCCAGGGGATGTCCCCAGCACAAAGCCACCTCTGCAGCCCCCACCCTGTGAGCGGTGCCCACGCTCCCGCCTGCCCTTCCCAGGATGCTGCAGTCACCTTGCTCATGTCCAGCTCCGCAGCACCCAGGTCCTCAGCCCCGACGCGCAGCAGGCAGAGCAGCGCCAGCCCCAGACTCAGCCCCATGGTCCTCATCTCGCCGCAGCCTCCTCTGGGTTCACCAGCGGGATGGGGACCGGTGCCGGGGCTGCTAATTTATAGCACCGGGCTCTCCTCCCCTCCACACCCCCCGGCGCTAGGGTTGGCTGGGGCAGATGGTTTCCAAGGGCTGAAGTCGCTCCAGAGTAAACAGCCTTGCAGCAGAGGGGAAGTGGCCGAAGGGCCCCCGGAGGGGCAGAGCAGTGTATTGCAGGAACTGTTGCACCACACCAGTGCTGAAATCCAGGATTTCCCTGATGTGCTCGGTTGTGGAAAGAACAAAGTTGGTTGTGAAAGAGCAAAAAGAGCGTTTGTTTGCCAGCAGGATGGTGGAAGGCTGCTGGGAAGAGTGAGGACGTCCTTCCCGGCACGGGCCGCAAGCAGCGCTGTCACCAGGGAGCTCAGTGACCCATCCCTCTGGCCAGGCTGGATCTGCCCCAGGGCTGCCGCTGCGATCGTGCCCAAGGCCAGGCAGCTGCACGCTGCTGATGTTCTGACCCTGCGGTGCTGCACAGCTCACCCACCTCTGTGGGTGCACCTCTGCGCGCTCAGGGTCTGCACAGCAGGATGCACCCAGGGCAGGGACGGCAGAAGAAGGGGCTCATGTCACTGTCGGAGTGTGTCCCCTCTTCCCAGAGTGTGATGTCCCCCATGCGCTGGCTCTGGTTCTACTGTGGCCAGTGGGCAAATGCGGGGAGCCAGGGGGGTTGGGAACAGTCATGGGAGGTCCCTGTCCTGCTGTGCATTTACCCTGGGCAGCCATGGGACAGCCCCAGTCCTGATGGGGAGCTTCAACTGGGTGTCCTGGGGATGAGCTCCTGCCTGGAACCAGAGCCCTGCAGGCAGGGATGTGCAGCCCAAGTGCTTATCGCTGCCTGCCCAGACCTGCTGCATGAGCCCCTGTTCATCCCAGCTCAGTCCTCCCCTGCCCACATCCCCAGCACTGCCCCCTGCACCTTCCCCATCCTCTGCTCCCCTCCTCACCACACCGGGCGCAGCAAACAGCACAGCAAATGAACCCCAGCTCCCCTGGGGTGCTGAGAGGAAGGATTGGACCCAGGAGCATGGGACTTGGGGTGCCTGGGGACCCCGGCAGCACCCCTGCTCCTGCAAACAAAAGCACCAAACTCTGGGGCAGCTTCTGCACCTATTTATTTCGGAGGGTAAGGTGTGATCCTGGCGTGGGGCAGCGGAGGACAGGAAGGACAGGAAGGGGTATCATGGAGTGGGGAGCAGAGCCTGGTTTCCACCAGGGCTGGAGGAACCACGGCCCTGGCACCAGCCCCTTCAGCTGCAGGGAGGAATGACGATGGGTGAGTTAGAGCAGGGAGAGGCGAAGTGATGCAGAGCCCCGAGGCAGGCAGGGAGGCCCTGGGGGGCTGTGAGTCCCTGCTCAGCCCTGGCCATGCCAGCGGGGACACCCGACATCCCCTGTCCATGCTCACCTGGTGGCTGGGGTGCACTGATCTGTTCAAAAGCAAAGAGAGGGGTGAGCACACCATGGGCAGTGTCCTGAGCATCCCCATGCAGAGGGGCTGCGCGTGCACCCCTGCTCTGCAGCACTTACCCGACTTGGGCAGCACGGCCAGCATGGCCTTGGTCAGCCCCATGGCGGGGATGAGCTCTTCAAACTTCTGCAGGAGCTGGGGGCTCACATCCTGCTCCCTCGCTGCAGCCAGACACCCAAAGCAGGGGCTGATGAGTGCAGGGGGACCCAGCAGCGAGCCCCACACTGGGGCTCCAGCTCCCCTGAGGCAGCGATGGGGCCCCAGGGAAGGGGAAAGGTGAAGCCATGGAGGTGCAGGGTGGACACCGGGCACCCCACAGCTGCCCAGGGCTGGCAGCAAAGGAGCACAAGCCCCTTGGGATGAGAACCCCCCCTGGCTGGGGGTCGTGTGGGGCGGCTGGTGAGGGTGGGGGAGCTTTAGATCAAACCACAACCCGTGGGGGATATCTTTGGTGCAAGGTTTAATCCACCCCAAATGAACTCCCTGGGTGGCAGCACGTGGGGTGCTGAGACAGGGGGCCCTGGAACGCAGCAGGGAGCCCAGCTCCTGCCCCACTCCATGGCCATGTCCCTCTGTGGGGTGCCCATTCCCGCTCCGGATACCCACTGAGGAGCTGCAGCGTGGTGCTGGGCTGCCGCTCGCCGTGCTGGGTCTCGTGCACGATGGCGTAGTGGCTGTAGTCCGTCTCCATCACACGCAGCTCTCTCTTCTCTTGTGCTGCTGAAGGACCACAGCAGTCAATGTGGTGCAGCCTGAGCACCTCCATGGCCCCTCCTGGGGCTCAGGGCCTGAGGGGGGTATGAAGGGAACCAGGGGACCCCGGTGGGATCCAGCAGACCCATGCCCCCACAGCAGTGCGGCTCCTGGCCCAGCCATGGGGCAGAGGAGCTGAACACCCCCTCTGTGCCAGGGTGCGGGTGGCTCTGCTCCGCCTGCCCACCCATACCCGTGTAGTGTCCTGCCTGACCGCTCCGCTGGAAGAGCAGCTCCAACCTCTGGCATCTGTCCGGCCTGGAGAGGGAAAATGGGAACGGCAAAGGGGGCTGGACCCCACCTGGGAGGCCAGCGGGGGGGGAGGGCTGGGAGGAGCCCAGCGCTGTGGGGCAGCAGCAGGATGATCCTCGCCCAGCTGCATTGCTAGGGATGGAGCTCAAGTGGGACCCATTGAGCAGGTTGGCACTCACAGGGGCCAGGCAAGCTTCATAGACAGGTCCCCCTCTGGCGTGAAGCTGACGGTGGCGATGGCTGACTTCATCCCATCCTTCATCTTCAGGAACACGGAGCAGTTGGAAGCAGTGGCTGCGAAATGCCACTTCCCTGCGAACTGCAGCAAGGCATCACCAGCGGGGCTGGGACAGGCATGGGGACCTGCCACCTCCCAGGGGAACCTGCCACCCTCTGTGGAAGATGTGACAGTCCAGTGCAGGAACCTGCCACCCCCTGTGGGGACCTAACACGGGGACCAGGCACCCGCCTGCATGCAGCACACATGGGGCTGTGCTGGAAGGGTGAGCGCAGCGCCTGGCCCCTGTTCCCTGGGGCAATCCCACACGTTTGGGAGCATCACAGCGCTGGGTGTCCGTGTCCCTGCAGCGGGGTCACGGCTGGGTCTGCCCATCGCGGGCAGGCGCGGGGCAGGACAGACTCCCCCTATCCCGGGAGCTGCCCTGGGGCGGGCTCAGGGCCGGGGACTCCTCGGGGTGCTGGGGGCACCTTCGTTACCTTCTGGGTGTCAAAGCCCGGCTGCACGGGCACCTCGGCCGCGGCGCGCAGCAGGCAGAGCAGCGCCAGCGCCAGGCAGGGCAGCGCCGCCGTCATCCTCACCGGGGGCTGGGTGCGGGCAGGGGAGGCTGCTGGGACCCGTCTGCTCCCGCACCCACCTTTATACCCCCACCGCCGGCAGCACCCTCCCGCCCCCTTTATGCAATAGGTTACACAAGAGCAGGGATCACCTGTACCCGTGTTGGGTGACAGCGCTGGCCCCTTTCCCCCCATTGTCCAGTCCTGGATGAATGCAGCCTTGTGCGGGACCCAGCCCAGAGCAGAGGGGGAGCGGGTGATGCCCCAGAGCTGTGTCTGGGGAGGGGGACACGGCTGCCTCCCGGTGCCCTGCTCTTGGCTGCTGCCCGCTGGCCTGAGGGCCTGGCAGTGCCAGGACCGGTCCCACCTCAACGAGGAGGGTTTGAGCCCAGGGCTGAGCCACAGCCCAGTCTCCCCCAGAAGGGCTTGAGGCTTCCCAGGCTGCCGGCAGCAGGCACAGGCTCTGATCCCGGCACGGGTCCAGGCTCATGGCAGGGACACCATGGGGGTGATCGGGACTGAGCCACATCCAGAGCTCACAGCAAACGCCCCCTCCCCATCACCCCACTGGGGCTTCCCTCAGGATGACCTGGCAGATGAGGGAGGCTGGTTTTATACAGGCTTTAATGGGGTGGGGGGTACAGGTGTGGGTGTGAAGCCAGGGAGAGGGGGCTGCTGCAGTGCTGGGGGGTCCTGGGCACAGGGGGGACGGGGCAGCCACCGGCTCATGGTGCTCTCGGGGCTCTGGCCGGCAGCAGCTGGTGGGTCTGTCTGAAAGAGATGGGGGTGAGACAGGGACACACAGAGGGACATCGGCCCAGCCAGCCCCACGCTGAACACATGGGCATCCACCACCCAGGGACACCAAAGAACCAGCCATGGGACAGGGTGGGACACGATCAGGGGCTGGAGCACCTCCTGTATGGAGACAGGCTGAGAACACTGGGGCTGTTCAGCCTGGAGAAGAGAAGCTG
>JANHGB010069259.1:0-13059 GCA_026283785.1 Coracopsis vasa
TCCCTCTCCAGCATCCTTGTAGCCCCCTTCAGACACTGGAAGCTGCTCTGAGGTCTCCACGCAGCTTCTCTTCTCCACTTTCCAAACTGACTTTGTTGTTTCATGAACGTCCAGAGGGTTTCTTGCAGATGGTTGCGTTGCTACAGAAGTGAGGAGTGAAAGTGAAAGAAAAACAGGTTTTCAGAGAAAGATGTAGTAGTCGGTGGCAATGAGCTGTCCTGGAACTGGGAAGCTGCATGCACAGCTCCAGAGCAGGCAGAATGAGAAATGGCAGAGAAGTAAACTTGGTACCAGCACCAGTGTGGCAGCACGGCCAGGACAGTGATTGTGGTGAGGCTGCATCTTGAATCCTATGTTCAGCTCTGGGCCCCTCACTGCAAGAAAGACATTGAGGTACTGGAGTGGGGCCAGAGAAGCGCAACGGAGCTAGTGCAGGGCCTGGAGAACAAGTGTGATGGGAAAGGCTGAGGGACCTGGGGGGTTCAGTCTGGAGAAGGCTCAGGGGGGACCTTATCACTCCCTACAACTGCCTGACAGGAGGATGAAGCCAGGAGGGGCTGGGCTCTGCTCCCAAAGAGCAAGGGATGGAACAGGAGGAAACGGCCTCAAGCTGCACCAGGGCAGGTTTAGATGGAGCTGAGGAACAATTCCTTCCCCAAAGAGTGCTCAGGCATTGGAACAGGCTGCCCAGGGCAGGGCTGGAGTCACCGTCCCTGGAGGTGTTCACACACCGTGGGGACGAGGCCTCAGTGCCATGGGTTAGTGGTGGCCTTGGCTGTGCTGGGTTAAGGGTTGGTGTGGATGAGCTGAAAGGGCTTTCCCAACCCAGTTGATTCCATGATCCTGGTTTTGGCTTTCCTGACAAGTGGGGTTTCTATTGCAGGTCTCCAAAGAAGAAGGCTCATCTTTAGCTCGAGAGTTCAACTGCCCCTTCTTTGAGACGTCGGCCGCGTTCCGCTACTACATCGATGACGTGTTCCATGCCTTGGTGCGGGAGATCCGCAGGAAGGAGAAGGAAGCAGTGATGGCCATGGAGAAGAGATCAAAACCCAAAAGCAGTGTGTGGAAAAGGCTGAAGTCCCCCTTTCGCAGGAAGAAGGATTCAGTCACTTGAACAGAGAGGATTCCTCTGCCCGTAGAGCAAAACCTGGGAACAGCCATTTGTAACCAAAGCTGTTTAGTGACAACGTTTTGGTGGTGTTTTAAACCTGAATGGACTTCTATGAGGGAAGACCTAACTTTTACCAGTTCTTGTTTAGAGTGATGCTCCCTTCATTTTGGATATTCCACTTCGGACCAGTAGCAGTTGTCCTGTTGTTTGTTGTCGTTTTTGGACTGGATCCAGCAAATGTTGCTTGTAGGTTGATTACAAATGCTGGTAGGTTTGTGGCCCTGCACTTTGGAACGTTTCTCTTCAGTAGCTGCGTGCTAGCAGCTGAATTGTGTAGGACATTGCTGAAGTTGTCCCCAGCTTAACTTAATGAATCTTCTGTTTCTAGTGGTTTGCACAAGCAGATGTTGCTGCTCTCGGGAACAGTGACCCACATCCCAAGGGGTGGCCTGTTGAGGTCGTGGTGAGGAGTAGTTTACACAGTGTTTGTCATGGGCAGCAGCCTTGGCTGGGTGTGGGTACCACTGAAAGGAGCTGTGCTGGAGTTCTGGTGTTCTCATGTCATAGATTTCCTTCCAGCACCAGTGTGGAAGTGGTGAGTTCATAGCAGAGGTGGAGGTGGGATTCAAACCAAGTCAGAAGCAGCAAATCCTGGTTCCTATGGCAGCTGTAACTTGGCAACAGCCGTGGAGATGGAACATTTTCCTACTGTACACAGCATTTACTGGGTGCCACAGCATGTGTCATGTCACGAAGCTGCAGGAACCACAGCTTTGGGTTCTCTGACTTGCTTGTGGAAAGCCATAGCTGTGAGGCGGGGCTGGCTTATTTATTTCCACTCTGGTTTATGTTCCTGTCCTAAAGGAGCCAGGAGCTTTGGGAAGTAGAAGCCTCTAACGTAGCGATTCCACATTATTTCCTGTGATAACTCCTTTGTAGACAAAATGCCTGATCCTGAGGAATCTGGGCCTACAATTAACACCTCTAATGCTGGTAAGATGCTTCCAGTGCCGTCTTAAAGGTGGAATTGCTGATGCAGTGGAAGGAAGGGATCAGCTGGGCACAGTGACAGGTCACATCCTGACCTTCCATGTGCAGGCGGCACAGGAACAGGTTTTCTTATGCTCAGTAAAGAATGATCTGGTTAAAGTGCTGCTGGCACGCTCCATACATAGACTTGTTCTCTGTTTTGGAACTGATTGACACCCACATCAGTTGCGGAGTTAAATCCAGCAGAGACACCATGTCTGGTGCTCCCCTTGGGTTTAATAACAGCACAAACCGTAGTTGGGTAACTCAGACATGGCTAAAACAGGTTTCCTAGAGAACAAAGTGCCTGGAATCTTTCTGTTTCAGAGGGAAAGAGCTTTGTAGGCTGAGTGTAGGAGAGCTTCCATTATTCTCTGATCATCTGTGTCAGTCACTGTTAATCTTGTTCCAAAGCCAACTCTAACGTCAGTCTGAGCGTGCTGCATGTGAGGGTGCAGTCAAAACTGAAACCTCCCCTGTAACAGGATTAGTACAAGAAACAAGGAGAGCAAATGCATGAACTTCAGCTTCTTTTCTTGCTAAAGTCCTTATTGCTTAAGGTGTGACTGGAAATTCTGGGCCTGTTGGGTTTAAGGGGATTTTCTTGGGGTGGGATTGCAAACCAAGACCAGACTGAGAGAAGACATTTGGAGGGGGGTTACATGGTTCTGACCTGAACAGTTCCGTTGGTTCTCGTTTCTCTTTTCCAGTGCTTCAGTGTCTCTCCACTGGTAACAGTCACACGTTTGGGAAGGCTGAGGATAATTCACATTGGTGAGAACTTGGGATTTAAGCCCCGTTGTCCATGAGTGGGTGAGCAGTTGTGTGCATCCTCTCAGTAGTCGCTGCTTTAGGACCAAGATCCCTCCTCATTCACTCGTGAGTTAAAGGCTGTAACTCAGCGAAAAAGCCCTCACTTTGAGGAGGAGGCAACAGCAAAGTTGCTGCTTCTGTCAAAGGAAAGGCAGAGCAGGGCCTAATGCTGCTGCCAAGTTCTCCCTCTGCTTCTCCTTGATAACACAAAGCATGGGTCAGCCCCTGCAGGCAGTGTCAGGCAGCACCTACAGGGAACCTGTGAGCAGCACTGGAAGGTCTTTGGGCCTGTTTCCACCTTTAAGTAACCCATGTCTGTGCCTTCTGGGATGCCTTCAATGCAATGGAAGTGTTTACTGATGCCTTTGTGAGCCTGTTGCTTGCAGTCACTCCATGGGACGAGCAGCGAGCACTTTGGTTTTACACAGTGTTACTCAAAAGAGGTTTATTTTTGTCACGTATGAATTTGTACATGGAATTCCTGGTTTATTTGACACAATATATCATTTGGAATACACAGAATTCCTGGTTTATTTGATACAATATATCATTTGGAATACACAGAATTCCTGCTTTATTTGACACAATATATCATTTGGAATACACAGAATTCCTGGTTTATTTGACACAGTGTATCATTTGGAACACAAACATTTGCAGGTGATGTTTCCTCTCTGGGACCCAGCGGGAGGGGTTGGAGCTGGTCAGCCTCAGAGCGCTCATGAGGGAAAAGCTCACGTTGTGCTCGGGAATTCTGCTGGGAAGTGCATGTCTTGCTCCAAGCAGAAGGAGTTGGTGCAGCTGAGGGACCTGGGGGAGTTTAATGTGAAGAGAAGGCTCAGGGGTGACCTTAGCGCTCCCTGCAACTGCCTGACAGGAGGATGGAGCCTGGAGGTGGCTGCTGTGAGTCCCATTGCCCTGGCAACACGGCTGCTCCCAAGGGAATTGGGTGAGGCACAGGAGGAGAAGAGACCCAATTGTGTTGAAAAGGGGTTTAAAGGTCCTGAGGAAGGTGGGAAGCGAATGGGAGCGGAGCCCCCATGCTCTGCACAAACCCACTCCTCCTTTCAGGGCTTGGCAGCCCCTTTCTCTTTGCTTTCTTGTTTGACTTTTTCTCATGCAAATCCTTTTGTTGCTGTTGCAGCTGCATGGAGGAACCTGAGGGACCTTTGTTAGAGCAGAGAGGAGAGATTTGCTTTCCCATCTTGCCCAGTGAGTAGAAACCAATCCTTGAGGGGGCTTTGGCTGAGCTCTGACAACCGTGGGTATCACCATGGGAGGCACCACGGTGTCTCCAGGCACTGGGCACTGACTCTAAACAGGAGCACAGGTCTTGTGCATCAGAACCTGCAGGACCTCGAGGCCTTCTGCTGTTTCTATGTGCTCAGCATCCTGTCAGTGCCACTGATGCGGGATGTGCTGGAGCTGAACCACATCCCTTCTCCTGGGATGGGAGGCATCGTTCCATAAAGCACGGCCTGGAACTCTCTGGTTCCTTAAGCTCAGACCTGAGGCTCCTTTTGAGCCACCCAAAGCGACACTGAACCCCCCCTGGTGCATGGCAGCTGCCAGGGAGGGGAGTGCAGCGCTGGGCCCACTGTGCACGGGGTTGCTGGGAAACGGCTCTGGGCTCTGCAGGATCTGGCATTACTGAAGCCGTGGCTTTGTGCCCAGCGATGTTGTTCTGTGCCGGGAGCTGCAGGGAACAAGTCACAGGAGCCAAATCCCTGCTCGCGAGAGGCTGGAGCCTCCTGCCCAGCGCCCGGAGCATCCCCTTTGCCAGGGCTCCAGGAATGCCTCTGAATTCCCATTGTTAGAGTCCAGCTGCTGCTGCTCTTGCTCATCCCATGTCCTCTTTTTCACTGAGCTGTAACTGAGCTAAAGAATATTCATTCCTGCCAAATCACAGCAAATGGGAATGCTGTGCGGGTCATGGAGAGGTTTTGGATGTGCCAACACTTCAGTATCAGTGTGAGGCTTCATTTGCTGGGATTCTGTCCTGGTCCTTCAGTTCTTGGGAGTTTTAGTTTGCGTGTGCTTGGCCTGGGAATTGTCAGAGCAGAAACACCCATCTGTGGAACCAGTGCTTAAATTCATAGAACCATGGAATGGTTTGGGATGAAGGGACCTTAAAGCTCTTCCAGTCCCAACCCCTGCCATGGGCAGGGACACCTTCCATTAGAGCAACTTGCTCCAAGCCCCTGTGTCCAACCTGGCCTTGAGCCCTTCCAGCTCTCATCCCGTTCGTGTTGCCTACATCAATCATGGCACAGGCAGCAGCTAAAGTGATTCCAGCTTTATTTGCACGCTCCAAGTGCGATAACAAATCCAAGAGACAAGCTTGTGTTACAGCATGGATCAGCTCACACATGGATCAGCTCACGCATGGATCAGCTCATGGCATGGATCAGCTCACACATGGACCAGCTCATGGCATGGATCAGCTCACACACGGAGCACCTCACTCATGATGCACTTTCACACATGTCCGGATAGGGTTTTTTTTCCTTTTATTTTTCTTTTTCTCACACAAAGTTGTAATTTTCCAAGTTAATTTGACACGAGGAGACACGAGAAGGTAAAGACCAACCACAGCGGGGGATGTACAGTGAGTTCCTGTTGCTTACTGTCTATTTGATGCTTTAAAAATATAGAGATCTGCACATCTTCAGTTTCCTATTGTTCCATAGGGGGTTGGGGCTGCTCCTACCTGCCCGAGAGCCTACGTCTATTTACCCTGAGCACGTTTCCTTGCCAAGAAGTTCAGCTTTTCCTTTGCAACTCGAGGAATCTCAAGGAGATCCCCTAGGCTGAAGCACGCTTTTCACACCGGAGGGGAAGGAGGGAGCATCCCAGGTGGTGCTGGTGCCTCCTCATCCCGATGGCGGGAGCGGTGCTGGGAAGCGTGTTCCCAGGAAAAGTCCTGGCAGTCGCTAAACTGCAGCAACGCAATCGCTTAGTGCAAAACCTAGGATTGAGCTAGAGCTGCCCCAGTGTCCACGGGAGACTCGGGCTGTGGCTCTGAGCCCCTACAAGAGCATGAGCTAGAAAAGCATTAAAGACACAATCTACAACCTCAGGCAGAAATCCTTGTGTAGGATCCAATCCAGCAGGAATGAAGCCCCCTCTGCCCATGCAGAGGGAGCGGCAGCCTCAGAGCAGCATCTACTGCTGCAGAGACTCTGCCTGGAAGCAAGTTCCAATGAGAGAGGAAATCCAGCTTTCCAGAAGGAAGGAAGAGATGCCAAAGTATGCCAGCTCCCAGTGTGCTGCCTGTGCCTGAGGAGCCCTCCCACTGCTGCTTTACGTGTGGCTGCAGAGGGTGCCCAGCCAGGCCCGCTCCATTGTTCTACCTTCATTAGGAGGAAGGAGGAAGGATCATTTATCAACAGGGCTCTAAACTTCAGGAGTCAAGGCCTGTGAGCAGTGAAATGAGCTTCAAACATCATTGACAGGATCCATTATGGCCATTCCCCGGGGCACAAACTGGGGCCATTCCCCAGACTGACTGCCTGGAAGCAACTGAAGGCCACCTGAAAGCCTCTTTGTGAGCTCCCTTCTGCTTCAGATTCCATTGCAGAGGTCAGGAGTAGTTTAACTCCTCCAGCCTGGTTCTAGTTCTGCTCCAACCAAGTACCTGCTGCCAGTTACCACCCTTCCACCTTGCCTGGCTTGAACGTGCTAAAAAGCCAAATGAAGTTACTTCCCAGGATGCTACTTCTTGGTGTCTTTAACACCAGATCCAATGCAGCCGCCTCCAAGCTGGGATTTATGGAACTGGATGAACTCCTGAGCAGGCAGGGTTAAGAGCCTGAGTGCTCCAGGTCTTCACACCTCCAAGGTGATGGAAACCTATGGGAAGTCTGAGTCGTTCACAATTGAACAACTGCCTTGAAACAGGCTTTGCCCTGTGTTACCTCCCTTGGGAGCTGGCTACACATCATCTCGAATGCAAACTGCACGAAAGGAAGCTTTGTGATCCTTTCCCCACACACCCCATTTTCCTCTCTCAGCTGCATTGTAACAGAACTGAGCTGTGGAATCCCACCTTTAATGTTCAAAAGAATCAGCAGGAGGTCCCTGACCCATCACTCACTCATCACTTTGTGTTCTTGGGCCCTTCACAGAATGGTTTGGGTTGGAAAGGGCCTTCAGATCACCCAAAGTGAGCCTTTTGGTGGGGTGTGAACTGCAGGTGGAAATCTCTGCTGTTGGGACCTTAGAGCCCCACATCAAGTACGTGGCAGTGGCAAGAGTTCCAGGACCTGACAAGAGAACTTTGTTCCCAGAAGGAAAGGGCCATTTCCCTGTGGCTTCCCTTCAGCTAGTGCAGAATTCTAAACCACCTTTACATGGAACTGTGGTTGGTGCTCCCAAACCAGCAAAGAACAGAACTGCAAGAACCAATGGGCAGGCAAACGAACAAGAAACTAGAGGTTAAACTCTGGGAGAAGCCTACTAAAGACAGGCCAATCTCGGTGAATACCAGCAAAGACAGTTCGGCACAAACACAACTTCCATAGTGACAGAGAATTAATTGTATTAAAATCTGCAACTTGATATTGGTAGTTATACTAATTTCAGTTTGTATTAGGCATGCAATAGCGTGAGTACACTGTTATATATATCTGTGTTTCTGGGTTTCATTGACTGCTCTTTAGAATCTGAGTGCCCTGCAAGAAATCACATCACAAGAGAACCCCATCATCAGCTGCTGCTGCTTTACCAAGGTTTAGTCCTACAGCTAAAACGAGGGTTAAGGCTGCCCTACAAGCTCTAGTACTCGCTCAGGCTGTGCCACTTGGCAATGGGCTTCCTGGGGTTGTCACACACCTCCCGCCAGTGCTCCACCCCGGCTGCCGTGACGCTGTGCGCGCCCAGGATCAGCCTCCCCACCACCTCGTTCTTGGTGGTGCGGTCGAAGTCGATGACCAGGAACTCGATGCTGATGTCGGGAAGCAGATCCACGGGGATGTCGTAGATGAAGGATTCGTTGAAGACGGGGTTCAAAGTGCACTTCTTCACGTGAGTCTTCTTCTTCGCTATGCGCTTTCTGCCGTAGTAAACGTTCACCTTCACGTAGGGATCTGCGGGAGGACGGAAAGGAACCAATAACACAGCCCCCGGATGCTCCTGGAGGAGCAGGGGGGGTTCAGCTCCCTGGATTTGCCCCAGATGTTTTCTCCTTGCCAAGGTTACTGCTGGAAGGTCTGGAGCAGTTTCAATAGGATGTGGGGCTGGGGGGGAGCAAGCGGCATGGAAATGGTGGTGGGAGCTTCCTGGTGAGCTCAGTGCTGGGCTGGGCAATGCTCGTCTCTAACAAGAGCCATTTCTCCCCTATTTCAGGGAATAACCCATGGAAGTGTCCGAATGGGTTTAAGAATTCACAGCTGGAAAACTGAGGGTACTGGAAAAGAAGAAAGTTCAACCCAAACCCTCCCTTTTCCCTCAGCCCCACTTTGTTCTTTGATCTGCTCTCTCTGCTCAGGGTTAAAATGAAGCCCAAGGCACACAGAGCTTTGTTTCTCCAGGTAATGCATGAAGGCACAGAGCATCCATGATCTGCCCAAAAGCAACATGGAGATCTGCTGGATTTGGAAAACAAGGAGCTGTCAGAAGGATGCAGCTGTTGGTCTGGCAGTAGGAAGGGTTTGGTCTTTGTGTAACCATCCCTTGGGGATGATGGTTACCCATCATACTCCTGGTGACCCATTGTCCTTAGGAGCAGTGGGAGGAAAGGTGTGAACAAAGCATGTGAGAAGAGCTCAAAGAGGACTTGGGACATTCATTGTTCTACACATTTCGAGGGGGAGAAAATAGCTTCTACCTGAGAGGCCAGTGATGTCCATCTTCGGCAAGTGCCTGGCTTTCAGCACCACGACAGTCATCCTCTGAGCCACAGGCTGGTACGACAAGGAGACCTGCAGCTCCCCTCTACTGATGCACTTCTGGGAAGGGAAACAGAGACAACCTCTTAGGACGAGCTGCTCTCAGAAACACGGGCACCAACAACATCCCCTTTCCCTGTGCTTAGTGCCTGAGCAGCTGGAAAAGGAGGCGTTGGCAATTGCAACAGCTCAATCAGAGGCCTGCTGAGGGGTTTGACTTTTAGTGCCGAGCCTGGTGCTGTTAACCTGGCAGAGCAGAGCGGGGGAGATTCCCAAACGCAGGAATTGGGGAAGCACCATGGTAACTGTCACTCTAAATGCTCTGATCCCCCAAGAGGAGAAGCTTCTTTCAACTGCTGCTGTGGGGAAAACCTGGGTGTGTAACCTTCAATGTTCGTTATCATTCAGGAGGGTTAAGCCAGTGCTTCCAATGCAAGGAACAGAGGCTGTTGCTGCTCCTGTAAAATTCCTGATGGAGAATAAACACATTCCTGGCCCTGGAAGGGAGATGTGAGTTGAATTTAGTGCAGTTACTTCAAAGCAATTTGCACTCTTCCCCTCTCAGAAACCAGGGGCTGTTAAGCAGGGCATGCACCTTTGCTGCCTTGGCTCAATGCAGTCATTTACAGGGGGCTGGATGCAGTTCTGGGTTCCAGGTTTGGAGAAGGCTGCTCTGACTCTGGGCTTCCAGGTTTGACACCTGACAAAAGGTAAATGGTACAGAATTTGCATCCCCCATTAAACCTCCTCCTCTTTAGCGTCACCTTTCCCCTCTGTTGAATCTCTTACTTCTAGGAGATATGGTCAATGCACCAAGAATAATACCATGGAAAGAACCTAAAGGGACCACTTGTGCTGTAATGTAAAGCACCCCAAGAACCTCGGGGAAGAAAAGCAATGACCAGAACTCTGGTTGTGTTGAGCTGCTTTTGGTTTGGTTCTGCAGATGAATGTGCTGTCATCACATCAGCTCCTTCAGGTGGAGATGGGACTTTGCCTTTTTCCTTGGCATCATCAGTTATAACATTCATCATTTCTGTGCCTAAACAGTGACCGGGCCTTATCAGATCACCACAACCACACAGGAGAGAGCTGCCTGACTGAAAGAGCCATCTAATACCCATTGTTGATACCTCCATCCAATAGCAATCATATGTATCTCCATCTAATAGCAATCGTATGTATCTCCATCGAATACCCATCATATGATCTGTGGAAAAACGGGTTTCATGGCTAAGGATTTGCAGTATTCCTGCTTATTAGACCACGGAGGCTCCTGGAACAAAAGAACCGGGATCAGCTACAATGCAAGGACCCTCATGTCACACTACCCGAAGCGACTTACTTGTATGTTCCTTTTGAGGATCTCCCTGGTGAGATGAACCTTCCCAGTGCTCGGATCCACGCCTGCAAGGGGCACCATGACCTCTCCAATCACATCATCTCTGGAAAAGCGGTCGAAGCTCAGCACGAGGAAGTGAAGCACCAGGTCCTGGAGCTGGCTGTAGGGGATCCCATAGAAGGTGAAGGTTTCATCAAACACTGGCTCCAGCGTCTTGCGGAGCACACGAGTCTTCACCCGATGCCTTTTGTCTGGAAGAATTGTCATCTTGATGTAGGGGTCAGAGCTCTGCGTGTGCTCATCCATCACCGGCAGCCCGTGAGCCTCCTGGATAGTAACTACCAGAGCTTTCTTAGGGAAGTTGTAGTCCACTGAGAAAGTCAGTTCACCCAACAGGACATCATCCCCTGGAGACGATGGGGAGGACGTTTTGCTTCCTCCTGGAGTGAGGCTTTGATCTGGACTTAGTTCATCTCCATAATCAACTTTGATGGGGAGCTGGTCGACGTGAGGGGCTGCGTTTGGCCCATCTGGAGCTTTATCAGAGCCTATTAAACCGGATTCAGCAGCATCCACCAAGAGGTTTCCCCTTGCAGCCTCCTTGGGAGCACCATTCTTGTCTCTCCGGATCCGGATGATTTTCTTCTTGTTGCTCAAGGTCTCTGGGTAGATGCTGATGCCTTTCAACATGTGAATGAACTTATATGGGGGGGTTTTGTGCTTCTTTTCTGCTTGCTGGTGACAGCATGTCCACACAAAAACTGTTACTGAGACAGAAACCACGAGGACAGTAGCACCAATGAGGCCTGCCACCACTGGAGAGACATCTGCAGAGGAGACAACGCAGTCAGGAACCAGCTTGTGCCCCCATGGAGCCAGGCACATGGGGATGGAGATCTACCCAGTGCTACTGTGCTGGTCGTAAAACCATGATCTGGGTATCAAAGCTTCCCCAGTATAAAATACGATCCTTTAACTTAGATTTCCCCACAGGGAAAACATTTCACACTCCTAAAGCCTGAGTTGGGTTTCATGTGTTGGGAATGTCAAACAAGCGCTTGCCTGCTCAAATCTCCCCCATCACCAGCATCTCCACGGGAATGTGGTTCTTGCTTTGCAGGAAGCTTTGGCTTTGGGGGTTTTCTTTGGGTTTTAATGCCCTGTTCAGAAACATTCCCCAATTCTCTCTGAATGACAGGAATGGGGTAACAAATACTGGACCTGGAGTTATTCTTCATGACCAGTTCTAATCACTGTGGCCTGAACTGGTTGATGGTTTTGTCCTAACCCTCAAGGAATTCCAGTCAAGAGCCATCAAGATGCATAAGAAGTTGGAGTAGATGGAGAAGGGACAGCAGAGGGAAGACAAGGAGAGGGTGAAAGAGTGGGGTTTGTTCAGTCTTACAAGGGAAGAGAAGGGAGAGCTCCTTTTGCTGCCTTCAGTTCCTTGGTGGGAGGTGAGAGGGGAGGTAGAGTCAGGCTCTTCCTCTAACTCCTTATTGTGTCACTGCTTTAATAACTATGGAAGCAATTGCTCTTTTGCTTTGGAAGCGAGCAAACAAAATGTCCCTCTTGCCCTATGGCTGCTTCTTCACAAACGTACAACCTGCAATAGCTAAACTGAGAGGGTGCTAAAGCCAAGCCTTGATTTTCCTATCTTCATTCTGAACCCTGAACAAGAGACGATGACGTGCCCACATCATCCCTGGAGCTCCAGAGAGATGTTCAAACGCATGTTCAGTTTCTCCCCACATCTTTATTTATTGAAGTGAAGATCAGAGTCGAACCTGAGCATCCAACAGGCTCAGGAATAAACTGGTTTCCAAGAGGAAACGTTTCCCCTCTGCACAAATGGCAAAGCCACTTTTGGCAAGACAGAAACCTTCCCAGCCTGTCCCTGGGAGGGTTTGCAATGGTTTGCAATGGGCATTGACTTCAGAGCCAAACGTGGCTCAGCCCCACTGCAAGAACAGCCTCAAGCAAGAGGATTCTGTCCAATTAACAAAACACTCCCCCATAATGTTCCCTCTCTGAAGTGCACAGTTCCCTGCTCTGACACCCTCTTGTCCTGGCTGGAAACTCCTTAGGTTATCATTCCACCCATTCATTACCCAGGCCTCTGAATTCCTTCCAGTTGAAAATTGCCCTGTGTAAAGCTTCCTAAACCCCATTTTAGCTGCGAGTTTGCAGCTTTGCCCTGCACAACATCCATTTCAATGGCACGCAGCCTCCTTCCCCTCTTGGAAAGAGAAGAACCACCCTTTTGAATTCAAACTCTGCAGAAGAGGTCTCTGTTCCGATGTGATGCTGCACCCAGCTTGAGGGGGATGGAATCACATTGCAATTAATGGGAAAGAATGGAAAACTTCCTTTCAAAACGCATGGTTGTGAATTCTATCCTAATGGTGGCCACTGGCTCCATGCTGACAGCACGTGGCTCCTGGATCCCAGAAAGCAGTGGATGTCAAAGGTAAGGAAGCACGCTATGCTACAGAGGCAACGGAGCATCTGCGCTTTACCACGGGGCCTTACGGTGCGAGGGGAAGGTCAGCGCCTCGCTGGAGGGCACACAGAGGCAGCGCCTGGAATCTTCCGGCCTGGAAAACCCAATCGAGCCCCAGCGCTGCAGCCCCGGCCGCGCCATCCCCGTCATTCACCGCCGCCCCGCGCTCTGCGGCGCCACCGAGGAGCTCCCCGCTCCCCCGGGCCCCTTCGCCCGCCCGCTGCGCCCCGCCAACTGCGGCTTTGACGTCGCCTGGAGCCCCTATCTGCGCGCGCACTTCGCCGGACAGCCACTCAAGAACATCGGCGCCCGCGTCGGCATGATCGACCGCACCGGCTATGAGGAGGAGTGCGAGAAGACGTCGTCCACCCAG
>JANHGB010069274.1:4200-18301 GCA_026283785.1 Coracopsis vasa
GATCAGGTAATGTACCAAATTCATCCTCTACTTTTATTCTGTTTTCTCCACTTGTGCTACTACATTCTGGGACACGGTTACTACTAAAAATAACCTGCCTAAACCAAGGGATAGTGTTCATGGTAGTGGAGACCTCTGCCTCCTCAGGGTAGTGGAGACACTCCACACCAATTCATGTCCCTCTAGAAAAGAGCCTGAAGGACGAAGATGGAAGGGGGCTGCAGGACATCTCTGTTCAAGCACATGATGACAGCAGGTCCCCAGAGGTTTGGATTTTGAAGACAGGAACAAAAGCAGATCCTTTATATCTCTTTTCTCCCTCTTCCCACCTTTGTTTCAGAGGTGTATAAGGGTCACAGTGCTCACCCTCAACTGGCTGCCCCAATAGCAGCTGACTACTCATCACAGGAACACCAGGCACACCTAACTCACCAGCCATTTCCATTTAGCCATTCACTTGCTTACATCTTTGGGACATCAAACATATATCTGCCTACAGGAAAACCATGGGGTTTTTTTCCCTTCTTAAGAGAATATCAATCACCAAGATTTAGACCACAGCTGGCAGAAACCCAGATTCTAATCCACTAAACTTCAATGTATTATGAAGTTTTAAGAGGGAGAACAGATCTCCTAGTGAATGGCTTTTCATGCTACTAGAGATGCTACCGTGAAGTAAATACTGAAGTAGTCAAATGTATGGAGAAAACAAGCAGAAGACAAACTCTTTTTTCCAAGTTTTTTCTTTTCCAGGCAAGGTTTAAGTGATACCTGTATGTTACAAATCCTAAACAACAGCAGTGTGAAAGAAATGCTACCTGTGTCTTGTTATAAGTACCTATTGTAAGGATTGGGTGGGAGAAAAAGGGAAGAGAGGGTTGATGACTTCATCAAACCACCTCACCTCTTCTCTGCTCAGTGCTCCAAAACTACCCTGCATGCAAAAATCTCCTGGCTTCTGAGACATGTGGGAACTGCATCAAAACTTCTGGGTTTGCCCCATTGCACCTGACCACATTAGTGTCTGAGAAAAAGCCGCACCTTTCCGATGCCTCCATCCTGGGGAGCTCCTCCTACAACGTCCGTGCTGGTCGGCTGGGAGAAATGACCTGCTGTCACTGCATATCCTGAGAGAGGAGATGGGGTGGGAGAGGAGGGACAAGATAAATAAGTAAATAACCATGAAAGGGAAGAGCCTGACAAACAGGTCAGCCATCTGGATCCCTGCTCCTCCTGGGCTGCACACTGTTAGCGTTCAACAACATTATGGTCAGGATGTGCCAATATTCTGCTCAAAAGCTCATAGCAGTGGGAATCCTAGAATAAAGTAGGTTGGAAAACACCTTTAAGATCACCAAGTCCAACCATTCCCCAGCACTGCCAAGGCCACCACTAACCGGTGTCACTGAGGGCCTCATCTACACGGTGTGTGAACACTTCCAGGGACAGTGACTCCACCACTGCCCTGGGCAGCCTGTTCCAATGCCTGAGCACCCTTTCAGAGAAGACATTGCTCCCTATACCCAGTCTAAACCTCCCCTGCTGCAGCTTGAGGCCGTTTCCTCTTGTCCTACCACTTGCTACTTGGAAGCAAAGACCAGACCCCTCCTGGCTCCATCCTCCTGTTAGGTAGTTGTAGAGAGTTATATGAAGTGACAGTATGTTCCCCAGTACCCTTCTGAAAGCTTGGAGAAGAAAGGGGTGTGTGGAGCTGGGTGAGGGACACACGATGCAGGTACAGGGAACAGTTTGGTAACTGTGAGTCCAGAAAGGGAAGCAATAAACCAGGAATAGGCACAGACAAACGCAGCAAAGAAACCACATCACCGCAGAGAACGTATCACATCAAAAAGCAACAGTCTCGCATTGACCAGACAGAAGTGTCCTCCTTTGGCTAAAATCACTGCCCAGGAAGGCTTGGAAAATTACATGCCTTTTTGGTTGGGGGAGGTGAGCAGAGGACAGTGGGCGAAGAGGTCAGAGATGTTAATGGCTTAAAGAGATTTTTGTTTAGGCAAGAAGAAAAATGGGAGGATAGATCAAAGAAAAAAACAGTGTATTTGAAAGAAGGAGATCAAAGATTCAGTCTTATTTGATATATTAAAATGATATATAATAACTAAAGATGGGTAGAGCACTTTCCTTCTAAGGCTGTCTTGTACTTGCCTTGCTCATCTCATGTAAATTATGAGACTCTTGTCTACATGGTAACACTATAATTCAGGTCTATCAGTGGCAAAACCTATGTATGTCCTCAAATATATATATATACTCCCATTTAGCTATTACCAAACAGTATCTTCCAAGTCGTATTTTTTTAAAGACTAAAGATTAATGGGAAAATGAGAGGTCAGAGTGAGTCTTTAGTCAAACAATATCAAACTACTGACTGTTGGAAAAGCCTTCTAGGTCTCAACAGTCTTAGGAACTGGGGATTAAGTGGAAGCCTTTAAATTAAGTGTTTTAGGACATCAGCTGATTGTAGAGCAAGAAAAACCAAGCGAGTTAGAGATGTACTCAAACCTATAGCCAATCTTTTCACAGTCTTCTGTTGCCAATGACTCACTTCTGTGGTGCTATTTATGTTGAAATAAATTTGTATCTGCAACATGCGTTCTGTAACTGTGTGTTATACCCATTTTAAAGTCTGGTGTAAGCAGACACAGCCTAACCACTGACAAATAATTTGTCCATCACAGGGCAAAGGCAGGAATGTAGGAGGCCTACTACCATCCAACTTGCTTTTCAGTTGAAATGCACTTTGAGTATCAACTTTACAGCACCAAAGCCCTGAAATCTCTTGTTGGACTGATCCATTCGCACAGTGAGCACCAGAGAGCTGCTTACCGAGGTATGTGTACCGCCTGCCTATCATGGCATCATCGTTTAGCTTGTAATATGTGTTGTCAGTGAGATTCAGCACTTTGACAGTTCCCGTCCAATAATAAGATCCCGGCGCACCCATGATGACCAGCTCCTACAACAGGAAAAACAGAAAGGTGTGGGGAAAATGATAGAGAAATAAATAATTAGTGGTCAAAACTGGACAAAAATTCATGTTTTACACAGCAGTGGAGAAGGGATGGGATAATAACTTTAAACACCAATTATAGGACCATCTAATCAATCTCCATTCTGTGTGCCCCAGCCCACCCAGAGCTACCATTCAGCTGTAGACCATGCCCTGATGCTGGCTGACATGCTACACTAACCAGTCATGAAGGATGCAGCACAAAGGATTTTGATTTTACAACTATGAAGCTAAAGACCTTCCATGCACTCAATGAACAGAGTGTGTGTTAGATGATGGCTGATACATTTTGCCTTGCTCTGTCATTAGATATGCTCTGCTCTTCAAGAGACAACCTGGCTCTAGTTCATTAGGATCACTCAGTCTGATTCAGGGTTTCAAAAGACTAGAAATCTGGCAAAGCTTGACCCAGTATCCAAAGGAAAATGCTCATGGATAATGCTTTTGAAGCAAAACTCAAGGTACATTTACATGCAAGAGAGATTGAGAAAACATTGCCTCAAAGCATCCAGCATTCTTACAGGAAAACCGTACTCCTAGATGTGGTTTTAATTACCCTCAGCAAGGGATCAAATTAAGCCTGGGGAGCATTAAGCCTAGGTAAGTTCTCCACCCCTGGAGGAAACATGAGGACAGCTGTTTTGCCTCACATCTCCATTCAATGCAAGGCCATGAGCAGATTCCATCCTTGTGGGAAAATGCTCCCATGGCTGGGATCCCTTCGGGCGACAAGTTCCAGTCAGGGGGAGATGTTAAATGAGGGATTTTCCTAATAAGACTATTATTAGGAATAATAGGGACAGGACTGAAAACCCAACCCAAGAGCAGAATGTGCTTGGCAACAGCTTTTTCCTAGGGAGGGGCCATGCCCTCGAGGTCAAGGGATCATTTGCCAGCAGGAACAGCTACCATCAGCAGTGCTGAATATACAGTAGGGGCTTGCCTGTTTGACCCAAAAAGCCATTTATCTGCATTTCCTGCTCAGTGAGCTGCCATCAGGTTGAAGCAATGAAAGTTCAAAGATATCTTTTGAACTAGGGTAGCAAAGGAGGATTTAAAGCATGGGAACAGAAACAGGCTGGAAAGAGCAGACAAGCCAGGAAACAGCTGCTGCTGCCCCAGTATCCAGTTATCAGACAGTGCCACTGTGGCAACATTGCCTGCCGTCCCACTTTACTCTGAAATCACTTTCTGCCATTTCAGAAAGCACACTTGTATTCTGCTTATATCAGCCTGGACAATGAATTCTGCAGACCTGTGTATATATAAGAAGGGGTAGGCATATACTTGACATGACAGTAACAAAACACACAAAAAACCCCAACCCTAAAACTTTACAAAAAGACATCAATACATACATAAGGGAACAAATGCATCCTTGACATAACTAAAACACTGCTGATATTCTTTCCTGGGCAGTAGTTTATGGACCACTATCTAGAACAGCTCTGGAGCATATCTTTTACCATTTTAATTCTTCTCCCTCTTTTTGCAATAAAGAACTGAAGCAGAAGTGGGAAAAAAAAAAGTTTATCTTATGAATGTATATATAAACATATATATATAGATACATATACCCACATACACCAACAAAGCCATTTAAGGAGAACTGGTTTACATCATCACTTACAGAGTTAACATTAGGCTCAGAAATATCTCTATGCAAGCTTTGGGATGTACCCAATAAAAATATTCCCTGAGGACATTTCTCAGAGTCAATTCATTCACTTCTGTCCGCAGACCTTGAATCACCAATAGGCGTATGTATGAACCACTGGGCAGGCATGGTGAAAGATGCAGGCGCCCAGAAGGCTAGATAATGCAGGAGAGTGCTGGCTGGAAGGGACCATGCTCAGCGCTCAGCCCTCTGTCCAAGCCATGCGCTTTGGACTGCCCTCCTGGGTCATGCAGCAGGAGAGCTGCTCACCAGCCCCATCCCTTCCATGCGTTCACCCCTGCTCACCTCTGTGAAGAAGCCTGCAATCCCTGCCTGGCACGAGCCATGCTCCTCCCCATACTTCTTCTTGTACTCTGGATGAAGAAGGGAAGAAAACAAACCGTGGTCATCCCCAGCACAGCACACATTCTCCACCCAAGTCGTCCAAATCGCTAAGTGCACAGCCTGGAGAGACACCAGCACGCAAGGCTCCTGGGTTTTACCAATGGATCTGCCACCATTGTGCACCATGGCAGCATCCTCACCCACAGAAAAGGGCAAAGCAAGGAGCCCGAAACTGGGGGCACAGAGAGGGAGACACTAAACAAGCAGTATTAGAGTAGTATGATAGCTGCAGCATCACCCTCGTAAAGGTGCCTCTGGCAGCCAGATGAACACAGCTGGGAAGGGAGGAATAAAAGGTGACGCACATGCCTGTGTGCTACTGACCCAGACAACAGCCTTATCTGAGGGATGCTGGGGTCTGCTGCTTTTCATGGCCATCTGCTCAGAGCTCCCAGTTCACAGGGGACCCAATCAGCATAGTTTCTGTTTCTGTATTTTATGTAGCAAATGTTTCCATATCAAACCTGAGGAATTTTGACTTTATCTTTTTGCAGAAGAGGAAAAAAATATTTTTTATACAAATACATGGTGGGGGAATTACTTTCCACCTGCCTTTAATCCAAACATTTTCCATTTAGGAACATTTGGAACTTCCAGCCAGATCAGAACCTTCACAGGGTTTTTTTTTCCAGAGCATTATTTCCATGTATTTACCATACTAATGAGTGCCAAGCTTCAGCATATTGCTACTTCCTGTATATTCCAGTAAATGAGGCTCCAAACCCATCCACCATGTAGCCTGGCAATTGTGAATTTTATTTATTTAGTTTCTGTTAAGTAAGCACCATTAACTCATTGCTAAATGTTAACAAAAATCTAATGAAATCAATGAGCAAATTACCTCTTTGGAACCAAGCAAGTTCTTTTTCGGTTGCACTTTATTTTATTGAAGACCAAAAGGAATCAATCAGAAAGTGCTGCCTTAGCACAGATATGTTACACGTAAACACACACACCCCATTCCCCATTTATATATTATATATAGCCTCTTCCTACCATCATAAAGATGCTCAGATTTTAAGGAATTTGCTGAGGTCATACCAGTTGGACAGGGAGAGGTTTAATTGGAGAGACCATGCACAACAGTGACTTGATCCACAAATTACAGCCCAAATGCCTGACACCCTTGGCTTGAGGCAGGGTTCTGCCAAAGCAGATGTGTGTCCCAGCAGACCAGGAAGATCAGAAGACACTTGAGATTCCTCATGGGAATGCATGACAACAATTCCACTGAGAAATGAAGCCTATATTTGCTCACAGCTACTCAGAAAGTGGTGGGGCTCTGAATTGTCAGCTCTCCATGTACAGTCTCTCACAGAGCCAGACACTCCTCACCTGGGAAAAAAGTATTTGTTTATTGATATGAACGTTCTTTATGCAGGGAGCTGGGGAGATGAGGTTTCTCCCTCTGGCATTTCCTGCAAAATAGTGCCATGCACATCCTGAAGGAACTGCCTTCGCTACAGCTGGATTCCCACCCTTGCATAGGATGAAATGCACCAACTTCCACATCCATCCCATTCACATGCTTTCACTTCAAGCCAAGGATTTTCCTTTACACAATGTTCTGAAGTGTGGACAGACCTTGCCACTTCACAGTCGTGCTCTTGACCTTAGTGTAATTCAAAGCAAAATGCCACTAGTCCCATGGAGGTCTTGAAGTATCCTTCTGCCTTACCTGCTAAAATAGGCAGGAGGCTTTTGTAATGACAGAGCTCAAGGCTTTAGAGACTTCCTTCTTAAATCCCACTTCACAGTATAAACCAAAGGGGCTCAGGTGGATGATCAGGGGGCCTGAAAAGCCACCCAAGGGACATGAGGAGGGAAGACTTCTTACACACCCACTTCTTTGGAGAGCAAGCCTCGATGGCTCATTGTGTCAGGCCCATAACCACTCACTGCAAGTATACCTTGCTGACAATTTGATGGATTTAAAATGTTGTATTTCCCTATAAAATTGTATTATATTTGGCTCATGGTTTCTTTAAGTATCCCCTTCAAAAAAACAGACGACTCAATTTGCTTTATAATGAAAGAGGAAAATTGCCATAGGATTTTAACTTGCACAACAAAAGATCTGGATCCTTCAGCAACACGTAAAAGCGTCAAACATGATATCAGCTTTTCAACTAAGAGAGGGGAGATTCAGGATGGATGAGAGGAAAGAACTGTACAATGAGGCTGGTAAAACAGTGGCACAGGTTGCACAGAGAGGTGATGGATGCGCCATCCTGGAGACATTCAGTGCCAACAATTTGATCTAGTGTGGTAGCAATTTGATCAATGTATATAATATATGATATAGTGCTAGCAATTTGATCAATGTGCTGGGCAATTTGATCTAGTTGAAGACGTCGCCACTCGGGGGTTGGACTACATGAGCTTTGAAGGTCCCATCCTATGATTTCCTAGCCTGAATGTCTCCAAACCATCTCCCCACATAACTCCAGCCACCTGAAAGGCCCCATCCACGTGTGCCTGCAGGTGCAAGTGATTCAAATCACTCAAACTCACTCCTGAATTTGGCTGCAAAGAAAAACCAAAGGCATGCAAAGCCATAAGACAGCACAAGGGATGGTAGCTGCTTCAGCAATGGAAAAAGGCAGTCATCAAACAGTGGTAGATGGATCTGTAGCTTCATGTGCGTGTGTTCAAACATGCAAAATTACATTGTTAGGATAAACAGAGGATTTTCTTCTGATAAAACAACATGTGCACAAAAATGAAACCATTTCTCCAGTCAAGTTATTGAATTCACTGCATGTTTTATTATAGTACAAATTTTGTCTCCTTTAAAAACAAAAAAGCCAGGAAGACCAATTTGGATTGACAAGTAACCTGAAACAAAAGTCCCAGTATCAGAGAACACAACACAGGTAATATTCATCAGCAATATATGTATTAGAAAAGAACAGAAACATACACATTCTTGTTTTCATTGTCATGCCAGTGAGAAAAACCTCTTTAGATGAACCAAATTATTAACTGCAATGCATAAGAAATGGGAAAGATTTGGTGGTTTAAATGCTTATTGTAACATAAACTGAGTTGGCATGTCCACTGCTGCTCATACTTTGACAGACAGTGTTCATAGCTTTACATGACGTTTGGTGGGGTTTGAGTCACTTATATTGCCACTACTCTCTGCTCCAACTAATGGCCCTACATTTCACTTCAATAACTAGTTATGCTTTGGTTGTAACAGCAGATAGATGGGATTGCAGCATTCCAAGTAAATGCAAAGTGTGGATATAATCAGTGCTTCTCTGAACGGAAGAAAAGGCATCAAAACTTTTTGACTTGAATAAATACGTGACAATATTTCTCATGAAAAATAAACAGAGCTTGCAGAAGAAGAATAAATGGATTCTTTACAATGGCTCAGCATGACACACAGCAACAACGCAAAGCAATGACCATCCTTCCTCCCTACAAGTATCAAGACCCATCCCATCATGATGGGGTCTGAGAACATCATGCAAACTGATTAACCTGTTTTCCTAACACCTCTGAGAGAAAAAACAGCTTTAGTGGTATTTAGCAAGACAAAACAGAAGCGCAGAGTCCCAAACACCCCAGACACTGAGGCTATTTGAGCATTTAAAGCTCCACTGACACACAGTGGGCATCAGCATCACATTTTGGTGGGGGGAACCAAACAGACATATTCCTCCCCATGGTGCCAGCAGCCCAGACCAGACAGACACAGGGCTCCTGGACTCCAGCATAATCCTTTCAGCACTAAACCACCCCTCCTTGTCAGCCCACCTAACTCCCACCTGCAGCAACGTACCCCCTGCTGCTTGCCCAAGCAGGGCTCCTTTCCACCTATGCACCCACGATCACAGCCCAGGACAGTCCCCATTGTGACTGGTCACATCCCAATATCAGACTTCTGCCTCCTCCCTAGAGCTGATCTGCCTCTCCCAAGCAGCAGATGAGCCCAAAAGGCATGCAAACCAAGATTGCTTCTACTTCCCCTCCATTTTGGTGCACAGCAGTGACACCCATCACTTAAACAACACTGCCATCCATCCATCAATGATCAACCAACAGGATGTTGTGCAATCACTGTGCCAGCTCACAGCTTTTGCACACCTGACTAGCAACATTTGCATGAGGTTTAGATATTGCGTGCAGTGGATTCTGTAGTTTCTGCATAGCCCCAGGCAATAACCGCTGTCATGAACAGAGCCTTTGTTTTTACACTCCTTTATTGTTCTTCCTCATCTGCCTGCAGACTGCTGCGTACCCCCAGATACACAGACCGCAAGCCACTAAACTAACTGCTGCGGTGACAGCCGATAGCAAAGCAGTAAGATGAGGCTGAGTCTGGAAGAGGTGTCTGCCTCCTTGACTTTGAAGATGTGCCATGAATAAACACAGAAAGCAAGGAAGAGAGGAAAAAGATGTTAGTGGTTTGTAGCCATGATGATCTTGGGTAATAAGAGAAGGGAGGCTGAGGAAGAAGTAATTGGATAAAACAATATACAAAGCAAAAAGGATAAGCTGTAATGTGTGATGATTCTTGAGGCAAATGCTCCTCAACAGCTTCTCTGAGCAAACCTCTCCAAGTCTCTAAGCAAACTTCAATGCCATAACATAGCATAAGCTCCAGAGTGCAATAAAATCCTGCATCTACCATCATCACAGACAGAAGCAAAGTGGACAGTTGCAGTAAACTATCATTTGCAATGGAAGCCTCTTCCTTCCCATCTTACAGTGTTTCAATACTCCAGGAAGAAACAGTAGTAATCTTTCTGACCTAGCATTGTGGTATTGGGTTTGCACCACAAAGCAGGGATGTTTTGATGGCTCCCAGAAAACCAAATGTGGTCTGGATGCTGTGGGAAAACTCGCTTGTCCCTTTGGAAGCAAGGCATGTGAGCATGTGCTGGTCCCCTTATTTACTAACCAATGGGTCCATCAGTCTTCCCCACCTCCACCACCAACTTCTACCACAGAGGAGCAGGAAACCATTCCAGCTTTCCTCATCAGCTGGGCTGTTTCTTACAGTAGCTGCAGCCACCCTTCTTTGCAAACTGAATACATCAGGGGAATGAAGAGGAAGCTCCCTTTTATTTTGGAAGGCCATTAAAACTACAGGAAAAATAACTAAGTGAAAGCACTGCCTGGAAGACTCTGGCTCCATACGCCAGGTACACCACAAAGGTCATCCAGATCATATAAACCAGATTAGTTCCTACTCAGAGAGATTGTGTTAAAGTATTAGGCTTGCTGCTCTTCTCATTAGCTCTCAGCTGCTTCCAGACTTCTGTCAGCCCTTTCAGGGAAGCCGGACAAGAATAAGATGGATTGAAACTATGTTGTTGCACCACTACCATCTAGTCAGGAAGTTTCCATTTCCTCCTTCGCCTTTTAATTATTAAGCCTGCTTTATGTGTAGAGAAAACACACTGTATGCATTAGGTACGTCTGCCCCAAAGTCAGACTCCTCTCCCTTGCTGGCAGAACACTGCTGTTATATAAACAAATAACCCATCCCAAGGTGCACACACGTACACAGAGATGGATGAAGACCGATGTGCACTCAACTGGCCTGGACCCTTCACCAGTATGGAGAGCCAGCTCTGGCTGTGGACTATGTGGACCAGCAGTCGCACCAGCCTCTCACAGGGCTTATCACCTTAGCTGTGAAGGAAAACAGTTACAAGGATGACTGCAATCTTATTCCACAGCAAACCTCAAACAACGAATCCCTCTGCGTGACACAGCATGGCTTTCTCTCTCTTTGAGCTTGTATTACTGAAACCTAACAGAAACAGGAGTAAACAAGCGCAGCCATCCCTCATGATACTTCATGATTTCGTGTCTGATGGGGGGAGCAGAAAATCAGTCCCAAACCTCCCACTTTCACTCTAGCATGGAGTGAAATTAAGCCAACATTGCGCTGCACCAGCCCTGCCAACTTTCCACTGGCTGCTCTGCGTGCTCTAGGCCCACACATTTCTATTTTCTAGCAATTCCTGGCAAATATCCTGTCAGATTAGCAGCACTTTTACTCTGAAGACATGACGCACTCTAAAACACAAGCGGTTCATCTCTTCCAGAAACCACCTCCCCGCCGCAGCCTCAGGAGAGACGCTTTTAAGGTGGTGCAAGAGCAGTGGCACAGGCTCAGGGGGAGCCCCAAGCAGCATCCCCATGCACGTGTGTTGATCATAAAGTATTCTGCTGCAGGTGAGATACAAAATCCCTTATGTTACGAATAATGACTGATTTCAGGGCTGGGAAACGCACAGCCCTGAAGCTGTGTGCCATTTCCAGGAGCTATGCAGGTTTGTTGTAGCAAGTCCCAGAGTAAAGCCTGGAGGAGCCACCTCAGGAGAAGAAGGGGGTGTGGAGCAGACCCAGTTCTTCAGCAGGACATGACCGCTCGCCAGCGGCAGAGAAACTTGCTGGGACATCCTTATCCCTCTCCCACTTACTAATGTCAGCAGCCAGCCTGCTCTTGGCTGCTGCCAACTTTGGATGGGGATGGGGTAGGGGGAATTAATAAAAGTGAATAAATAAATCAATACAATCAGAGGTTTCGCCCACAACAAACCCTGCTGTGTCTTGGCCTCCAAATGACCACACTGCCTCAGGCACAGGGAAGAGGGGAAAGACAATGCCCAGGACACAGGAGAAACCAAGGACGTGCTTTCCCCCAGATACTTCTCTGAAGGCTAAGGAATCTTAGGAGATACCCTGTCTTCTTCCTGACAACACACTTGTGCCCCTGCTTTAGTTAATCGCTCTTGGCAGAGGAGATGCTGTCTTCTGAAGTCTTTAGGAAAGGAAACGTGACAAAAGAGTCTCACATGCACCAGAGAGCTGGAAAATTAAAATGCTGACACTTGGGATTTAGAGTAGAATCAACAGGCACAGTCACCCCTGCTCAGAGCTGGGGCCCTCCCTCTCCATGCACCCCAAACTCAGACATTCAGAGGATCCAAACAAGGATCAAGACACCTTATGGCACCTGAAACACAATAACATTTTAATATAAACTGCTGCAGAAGTTCCCCAAAGTGAGCAAGGTGTTAACCAACCCTTATTCCCCCCTCTAGTCCTCTGATAAATCACAACACAAAACTGAAAGTGTTTTCATAAGATGGCCAAATTGGTTACTGATTGCAACGTAATGCAGGATTTTTACTGTGTGCCATAGCAAAGCATGAGATGCTAACTTGGATCAATTTCTACTGATCATTCACGCAAGGGGAGAGCTGCTGTGTCAAAACCAGCTCAGAAACATATTATTCCTGTAGTAGAGTGTGTGACTTTACAGTCACACAGTAAGTCACAAGACCCAACTCCATTCAAAACCCCACCACTACCCCAACTGTGCCACAGGGCAGCCATATGTTACCAAAAAATGGATAATATTACTGGTCGTGAGGGTGGTTTGTGGATGATTTTGGGTGATTTATTTGTGGATGATTTATTGTGGATCGTTTTGGAAGTAAAGGGAAAGCACAGCAGCTGTAAAACGATACCGCAGCAAGGGAGGTAAGAGGTAAGCCCCATTCCTGGTTCCCACACTCCTTACCTTCATAGCAGGGAAACAGCCTCCTCCCATTGGGCTGCAGGTTGGGGGGAATGATGTTGCAGAAGCCATGAGGCAGGATGTACTCTGTCTCATAGTAGATGTTCTTCCAGCGGTGAGCACATGCCTGCAGAGATCACATCACATTGGTTATTGACCCAGAGTCACAGGAAAGCCCTCAGACCTAGGCAGAGCAAGCATGAACAGGACCTCTCAGCCTTGACGTTGCTGTCCTCTCCATACATCCCACTCTTTCAAGATAAAGCATCTCCTCACTGTTTAACTTCTGCAGCTTATGACACTGCTGACCTGACAGCTCAGCCTTCACTTGTGTGTGACTGGAAAACCACAGATGTCAGAGCAAGACAGAGCCCATGCCAGGTATTTCAAGATCTCTCACTGTACGAATCCTCACAGCTAGTGAAGCTTTTCTAACTCACGATGCAATAACAGAACCCAGCCAAGCCAGAAAACAGGGAAAAACAGAAATAAAGACATTGAGAATACACATAGGAGGATCAGAACAGATGTTAAGACTCAGGTTACTAAGACAATGTTAGAAGGTTATCCCATCAGAGGATGAGTGAGTCAAAGGCTCGTCTTGCTGGGAAAAGCAGCTATGTTTCTGGTGACAGAAGAGCTGGGCCTTACTTACTGTTAATGAACTTAAGTGAAAATACCAGAGACTTTGTAGTAACAAGAGTGCAACATCAGTCACGGTACAGATGAGCTGCAGGGATGGGGGTGCCTTTGCCTTCACAGTGAAGAGTAAGATCACCCTGCAAAGCCATACCTACACCAGTCTCACCAGGACACTTGCTCAGTACAGCTGCCACACAGAGGCACGCATACAAGCAATGCAGAGCCTGGTTCACACCTTCCCAGAACCCATTCGCTGCAAACAATTAGCAGTGCACTGCTGCCAGAAAAGCCGTAAGTTGCCTGATGCTCATGGAATTGTTGGAATGAAGGGAAATGAAATGAGAAACAGCAAAGGCTTTGAACTTGAGCACATGCCAGGCCATATCTCCAGCTGGTCTAGAGTCACTGAAGTCAGTGTGGATGTGTTAATTTATATCACCTAAGGCTTGGTTCCATGTAATCAGAGCAGCCTCTATGCTACAAAACATCTCCTCCACATACTTCCAACATTTCCTGGTAACTTTGCATCAGCCCCCTTCACAATTTGACCCTATCCTCCCCACACAAGATACTCTCTGTCTTCCTTCCTTTCGTGCTACCCCACTTTTCTTCCTCAGCACCTCAGAGCTGCCCTTGGGAGCATCCCAACATCGTTAAAAAATATATCCATAAGATACACACAGTTGTGTCATCTATTTAGTACAGAATCCCAGGCTGGTTTTGGTTGGAAGGGACCCCAAAGCTCATCCAGTTCCAACCCCTGCCACAGGCAGGGACACCTTCCACTAGAGCAGCTTGCTCCAAGCCCCATCCA
>JANHGB010069274.1:20844-33104 GCA_026283785.1 Coracopsis vasa
GAGCAACCTGCTCTAGTGGAAGGTGTCCCTGCCCGTGGCAGGGGTTGGAACTGGATGAACTTTAAGGTCCCTTCCAACACAACCCAGCCTGGGATTCTGTGATTCTATGAAATAAACCGCTTCTGGGCAAAGCACGTGGAGGTCTCTATTGACAGCAGACATTGCATTACCACAACATAATGAACAGGCAATTTCAGAGCGGCAGATGCTTTGCTCTTTTAACACCCAACACAGGCTTTGCACCATAGGAAAAGCAACATGAGAGACCCAGGCTTCACTTCAGAGTCTGAGTGCCCCACCTGAATGCACGGTCCTTACAGAACCCTCTGCTGACTCCTGTCCTAACAAGGTACTTTTGAACATCCCATTGTCAGACCACCTCTGGTTTGCTCTTCCCTAGGAGGCATTTGGCTTTGCTGCAGTGATGGGTTTTTCTACAGACACACACACAGAGTCCCTGAATGTGCCAGTAAGCCAATCAACTGCTTAAAGTGAAAAATAGCAACACCTAATATGAAACCAGTCATAACAGATGTGGCAGGTCTTCAGGAAGACCAGGACTGAAGGATGTGGCTGATCTCCAAATCATAATGCACTGTCCCCAGCTCCTCTCCCAAGAAAGTAAAATGAGGGCTTTTGCCATCGCAATTTGGAAAGAGCTGGCAATCTCAGCTCTACTATTGCAGCACTTAGATTAATGCAAATATTGACTGACAGCATACCCGGGGACAGGAAGCCACAGAACTTCTTTTAGCTATTCTCACTTCTTTGTTTGTTTAAATCCTCATTGCTTTTCTGTCCAGTCCATCACACAAACATAAAACCCTGGTTCAGTAACATCCTGGCTCAACATGGGCTCAAACACAATCCGTTTTTAACTGAACACCAGGTAAAGCCTCCCCTGCACCTCCTCACCTCTCCTACCGCTCGTTCCACTGAAGCTGGTTCTCTTACAAGGCAACGGGGAGGGCTGATAAGACAGAAATTTCAGCCACTAAGGGTTTTCAAAGCAAAAGCAACAACTCCTTTGTGCAATCCACAGTTAAACTGTGGGACTGACACAGGGTGTGAATATTTCACATGGGTTTACAAGGCAACTAACTGTAACCCATCCAGGGTTATTGATCACAAAAATACCACCCTAACATAAAGGAATCCCTGAAAGAGGTGCAGGAAATAGAGCTGTAATGCCTGACACTATACATATATAGACATGTATGTATTCTTTCCTAACTACAGGGAATCGCTTATGAGAGTTTGCTGGTAATTTCAGTAAAAAGCTAAATTTCAGGAGATATGGCTTCAGACACGTCCCCTCTGAACAGCAGTTTCTCACAGGGGCTTCAAAGAAGAGCTGTATTTAAAAGAAATCCTGATCTTTCAAGTTAGAAGAGCACGTGTATAAAACCAATCTGCTTACGGGAAAGTCATGAATCTGTCTCATTTAGAAGTTATCTCAAAACAGAGAGTAACAACACCCTGAAACAGCCAGGTATTTTCCATCCATGATGGAATCCTTATGCCTTCATTCCAAGCTCTGTCTATACATAGATGTGCACAGATGTGTAATTAGTAGTTTAAGACAGAGCGCTTTGGCAACAAATAGCAACAAGAATTAGATATTTAAACATTCTCAAACATGCAGACATGATCTACTTGGTGAGAGCAGTATAAGCTTGTCAGAGGGCTGGTTTAGAATCCCAGGCTGGTTTGTGTTGGAAGGGACCTTAAAGCTCATCCAGTCCCAACCCCCTGCCACAGGCAGGGACACCTTCCACTAGACCAGGTTGCTCCAAGCCCCTGTGTCCAACCTGGCCTTGGACACTGCCAGGGATGGGGCAGCCACAGCTTCTCTGGGCACCCTGTGCCAGCGCCTCAGCACCCTCACAGGGAAGAGCTTCTGCCCAAGTGCTCATCTCAATCTCCCCTCTGTCAGGTTAAAGCCATTCCCCCTTGTCCTGTCCCTACACGCCCTTGTCCAAAGCCGCTCTCCAGGTTTCTTGCAGCCCCTTTAGGCACTGGAGCTGCTCTAAGGTCTCCCCTTAAGGAGCCTTCTCTTCCACAGGCTGAACAAGCCCAGGTTTACTCTGAGTATACATACAGATCAGGATATCCCTTGAAAATACAAATCACACTAGCAAGAATGCCTTAGTTTTCTGCTCTGCTGTACCCGTTTGTAGTACATTTTATTTATGCCTCTCTTTCCCCTCCTCCTCTAGTACTACACCCATTTAAAACATCTGCGTAAAGCAAAGCATCAGCTGGCCCCTATAGCACTGGCAAGCTGTACGCAAAACAAGATGATCAGATAAAATACCACAGCACTTACTACTGCAGGAAAGTATCAAAACCACCTTCTCCCCCATGGGGAAGTTGGTGTGCAAGGACTTGGGGCGTGTTTGGACTCGAGTGCATAGTAGAATGCCTTTGAGTGGAGCATCTTTGCCTACTTGCCTTTACATAGGTCGTTGGCACAGTAATCATTGCACAAGATCTTTCTCACTACCAGCTTTGTGACAGTTTGATGTGGCATACTAGGGCAATCCCTTATCCCTTTGGAAAGATGGGGTCATAGTGGAAGCTCCCAACTCCCAAACAGCAGTGTTTAGAATTAGATTGTTGACAAAGCCGGATACTAGCCTGAAATTTGCCTGCCACACATACTGTGCACAGTATTTCCCTGCAATATGTTTACATTTCAGTTAACATTCCTGCAGACAGGTTCACTCAGGAGACAGAATCCGATTGAGGATGTAAATGCAGACAGCTATTGATCATAAAATAACCATGTATTTTGGAAAGCTTTTTGCCCAGCTCTCCTTGTGATTATCTTTTTCCAACACAGGAAATGTTTTGCAAAGATAAATTCCACATCCTAAGGATCACATCTGCTCTCCTTGACCTGTCTATGTGCATGGCAACCATATCAAAGACAACAAGGCCACCCACACACAATCAAGTCATCTCTACTCGCGGCTCTAATGCGCTGTTAATGGAAAATTGATATAGCTAAGGGAAAAATATCACCACAAAGACTCATCTTACACTTTTCAGGGTGAGTTCTGACACGCAATACCTGCACTCGGGGAAAGTGGATGCACACATATTCCAGACAGAAACACAGAGAAACGACCAGGAGAGCAAACCAGCAGGTACCTCCCAGACAAAGTCCTATTTATTCGGTTCAAAGATTTAATCCCTCAGATTTAGGAGGAAGCCCCTGGGTGACACAAGTCAGGTGTGACAGCTTTGAAGTCCTCCCTCTATAAATAAAGCTTCCTGGCTAGGGCTCACTTTTCCTTCCGCTTTAAGGAAGAGAGTACAGAATTTGCTGCCTGTAAAGCTGGACTCTTTCAATCACTGCAGAGCACATTAATCCTGATGTGTTTAGCATAGGAGTCAGACAGCAGCAGCAGTTTTAATGAGATCAAAGGAAAGAATGGACTTACCAGCACGCTTCCACCAGCCTTCGGCTGCCTAGCCAGGCTCACACCCATCCATTCATCATCTCTGTCTTCTTTGCAGGTCTTGCCACAGAGCATGCCCCGAGAGTTGCCTACAGAAAGAGTAGAAAGGCAGCAAGGCAGAGACATGGGGTTTAAATACCCACCAAAGAATCCCTACAAGAAAAGGGACTGCCCATCAAACATCCACCTCACAGTGCATTTCTTTTCTCTTTCAGCCTGATTATTAGCTCTTGTACACATTAATCGTGGCAATACTCTTCCTAGGCACCATACAAATACATAGTGGAGGACAGACCCTGTCCTGAACAGTGAGTAGCTATTACAGCATGTCCACACTCTACTTGAATAAACCTTCCAACTGAATTCAATGGGAGAGACGTGGAATTGCCTGCAGAATGTAATCAAAGCAAATTACTCCTGAAAAAAAAAGAGACCTGAGCACTTAAAGGACAACTGAAGCCTAAATCTGAAATCCTGTCATGCAGTATTCATGAATCCATGACAGATGGTTTACATTACAGTAGCTGGACAAATCAAACTTAGCCAAAGCACTGGTTTAACACACCTAAGCTTCATAAAAATAAATCCTGCTTGACTCAGCCATGGAAAGATGAACAATACTAGCATGACTTTTCTATAGGCAGAGAAAGCAACACCACACTCACCAAGAGAAACAAAACATTAAAAGGCTTCAATTTCCTCTATCAGAATCAAGCATAAGGTTTTAGATCAGAGTTTTACTTTAGGACTCCACCTTCCCCTGACTCAAGACAGTACATGAGGGAAACCAAAGTCAGTCCTAATCCTGCACAATAGTGAACAAGCATGGCTCTTGCTGAGAAACTTACTTCCTGTAGCACAAAAAAAAGCAAACCCAAGGAATTATGTGCTGCTTGACAAGGGAACCCACTGATCTCCACGTTGCTGGTTACAGCACACATTATAAGACCACTACAACACCATGTGGAGTCATTCACACACCCTTATTTCAGCACTGCCTGGAGCGGGCAGCAGCGGTCCCAAGCCCTCACCCCCCATCACGTTGCAAAGTCACACTGAAGGAGGTAGAGAATAGACAGCAGCTTAGGGTAAGAAGGGAAAACCCCACCTCTGCCTGGTTACTCACTGGAGAGAGCAAACTGGGCCACTGAGAGGACACCAGCACCCAGTGGGATGCTATTCCATAATGCTGAAGAGAATGCAACACCTTTACTACCAGTGCTTAAAATCCATCAGGAGAGGCTGGCAAATCCCTCTCAATGTCTTGGAGCCTCTTCAATTGCGAGCCATTTGGATTGGTGTTTTTTTGGTTCCCCCTTTCTCCCTCCCCCAAGCATCATAACTACTCACCTCGCCCCATATCTAGCTCGGTGCATCTTCTGTCAGGGTTGGTATGGACTCGACATTTAAACACTGCTCCTGGGGACTGAACAGAGGTGCTGTATTTAGATTCTGCCTTGGGAGCACCAACCAAGACCCTGGAAACCAAAAGCAAAGTAACAAGTAATTAATTTCAGGAGAAGAGACAGAAATGAGCAAACAACCAACAGCAAGGTTCACATTGCCAGAGCTTCCCCAGCGAAAGGACTCTTCTCAGCAGCCTTGTGAAACGATGACAGTGATTCAAACTGAAAACACCACACACAATAAAGGCATTTTCCCCCAGTGAAGCCACAAATACTTTAACAAGTTAAGCTTCCATTAGGACTGTAATACCTTTAAAGTAACCCCACACACGCACCCTGCCCCCTGAAAGCATTTAGGAAGGTATTAGAATGGACAACAGCAGCTGCACCTATTTTTCCTAAGTTTTAGCTACATCCCTATCAGCCCAAGAGCTAATATAATGCACACACCCACGAGAGGATGGAATCTGAACCTGCGTGCTTGCCACCCAGCCAAAGATTAATAAGCTTGTTTAGGAAGTTGAGGCACCCCATGCTCAGAACATGTCATGTAATCACAGCTTTAAAGAACAACAGCAAAAACCCCAACCAACAGCACAGGAGCAAATCTCTTCCACAATGTGCTGCTATCAACCAACATTTACCATTAAGGCTATTTATCCCATATGAGAGTGTCTCTGTGAAGAACCAACACACAGCTCTGACCATAGGGTTCCTTAATGTGCCCTTGAAAGATGATGAACACTTTTTAATCACTCGTGTTATGATCCAGTTAACTGTTTAGAAAGCTGGCAGGTACTTGTGCCCTAAGGGATGCTTTTTGAGGAGGATTCCAGGGGAAGCACAAGTATTAAGGGAGCCTTTTATTATGCCTCCTCATTAAAGGATCAATCTTTCCCACCTGGTTGTGAGCCAGGATCTGGGCACACAAGGATGAGAAAGGAGATGAAGTAGAAGGAATGCACTCCGGAGAGGATGGTAGGCAGCACCAGGTAGTTTAGTATCAGTTCTGCTGATGCTCTCACACTGTGAGGCAGGGCAGAGTTTCTGCAGGTAACAACATCTTTGCTGAAGTTAAGCCCGGGGCTGGAAGTAAAGGCAACCATCTCTAAAGGGCTAAGCCTCCGGCACTCACATGTGTGGATCCAGGCTGCTACTTGGGAGGCAGCAGCAGCTCAAGGAGATGTTGCTCTTGATTTAGCCACTAAAGGGGTAAAGAGCTACTGGTGCAAAGTCAGCGCTCATGAACAGCCCATGCATGGCACAGGTGGACAACCCAGCACCAGCGCCACAATGGAAGCTTTCCCTGTTTTCAACAACTTTCCTTTCATCCTCCAATTTAAAGTTCAATCCCCAGCCACCACCCATCATCACCATCCCAGCACACACAGGGAGACCTAAGGAGCAAGGCATGCATGTATACAGGGTCAACCTCAGCTACCTGGAAGAGCTGCTCCTGCATCAGAGTCTGGTCTACACCAAAGAGCAGCACATCTCCGCTCCCTGGAAACTGTTCTGTGGCACTTGGAAATGTATTTACAAAAAGAAGAGGAAAGCCCTACATTAAATGACCATTTTCTCCAACGTTTCACGTGCTAACCTGTATCATTTGGAGAAGTTAGATGGGGCTGCACCCTACAACACACGTGTTTTCACAACTGCGAAGAATTAATGTCTGAAATACTTTAATTGCTAAAAACTACAAAGCCTGCACTCATTTGGGAGCGAGTGCAAAGGAGCCTGAAATAATAGCTCCAAATGGAAATCCCACTAGGCAGGCGGCAGGCAGAAAATCAGATGCCAATCATTTCATTTACACAGGCGATGAATGCATGTCATTCACTTATTGACATTCATGAGGTCTAACAAAAATAAATAAGGGGGGATATTACTAGCTTAAAGAGTTGCAGGTTCAAATTGCAAATGGCAAGAAACTGTTTCTATGACCTGTTAGAACAATAAGATAATGTAGGCCGCACTGACCTCTGGTTGAAAAGAAGCTTTGCCCTAACCTAAGAAAAGTAAATATGATTCAGCAATTAGTGCACATGATACCTTGGGTTGCAGAATGCAAGATGAAGATGAAGGAGCCTGCATTACAGAGACTCTTCAGCTCTCTTTAAACAGCTGAATGGGAAAAATTGATTATGGATGACTTGAGTAGGCTACTGGCACAGACAATATTGCTGCCTTGAGCAAATATGCCTTTTGGAAAGAAAATGTCTGCTGCCGTTTCTTCATGTGGATTGAGCAGAAGGAATCAGCCAGTAAAGGCATCTGGTGATGTGTGCCAAAAGCAGATCTATTTTGGATTGTCCTGAATGTCCATACGTTCAAATTTGGTATTTCACCTACATCACACGCTCTGTCATCTTAGGATCTTGTCTCATGCTTTCATTCTTGCACCTAGGTCCCAGCAAGTGAAACATTTGGAGATCTGCTGTTCTGTCTGGCATGATGAAGTACTGGGGTCTAAACCAACATGAGAGCAGTAGGCAGAGGCCATTTAACCTTCTCTCCTTGCGTTTAAACTCACGCACTCAGGGACAAATGCCCTCATCTCTACAGAGACAACTACACCGCTCTGCGGCTAGAAACCATCACATTTCAGCATCAGCCAACATTAAAGGATGAGAAGAAGCTTTCTTAGCCACAGGGGAATCCACACCTCCTGAAAATGATTTCCTGCAGAACAGTGGCTATCACTTTGCTGGTGATTGACCCTTGGGACATACAGATTTGGAAATTAAGTGCTGCATTTAGCAGAAGGAACAGTGAAGTGTCGAGCTGACCGATGGCGTGGAGAGATGCCAAGCACATTAAGCATCAGCCTCCAGCATGCCAGCAGCGATTAGGCAATCGCAGCTCAAGGACTGGGGAGTGTAGGTACCTCACCTCACCGTAATGTTAAGTGGCAGAGGAAAAAGTCTTTAAATATCCTCGCATACCACAGCTGATTTCATAAGCAGCACCAGCGGAGGGTGCACCGCCAGCAGGGCCCAGCTGAGTTTCTTCCCTTCAGAGAGGTCTCTGTCACTGCCTAAGCCCTTGAAACAAAAAACCCAGTGATTCATCCATTACGTGCAGAGCAAGAAGCAGGAGGGCTGTTATCTGGATGGCAGATGGATGACCTGTGACCAACAAGATCAAGCCCCAACTCACCAAAACACCACAGCGGCATCTAAAGCATCACTATATCATTCGTGCAACACAGCATCGTTAATGCAACACCCAGCCTCCACAGGGTCAGCCTGTTCCTGCACCTTCCTTCTGGTTGCACACAAAGTACAATCATGCTAAAGGGGGCTACAAGAAACCTGGAGAGGGGCTTTGGACAAGGGCCTGTAGGCACAGGACAAGGGGGAATGGCTTTAACCTGACAGAGGGGAGACTGAGATGAGCTCTTAGGGAGAAGTTCTTCCCTGTGAGGGTGTTGAGGCGCTGGCACAGGGTGCCCAGAGAAGCTGTGGCTGCCCCATCCCTGCAGTGTTCAAGGCCAGGTTGGACTGGGCTTGGAGCAAGCTGCTCTAGTGGAAGGTGTCCCTGCCCATGGCAGGGCTTGGAACTGGATGAGCTTTAAGGCCGTTTCCAACCCAAACCATTCTGTGATTCTATGTACTAACAACACATATTGGTCAGCCTGAGATGCAGAACAGCCTTTGTTATTTCAGCAGCAGCGCAATCCAGTGAAGAGCAGGGCCGAAGGAATGAAGCAACAGCACAGAAACCAGACTCATTCCTTATTGTAAAACTCACAGCAGGACACCGTGCAACTAAACTGACTCCACTGCTTTGTCGTGCCAGATCATGTTGCCAGAAAGGATAAAATTGTTACCCTGGACTTGCTGAGGGATTTGGGGGTGTCAGCTAGAAGGAGGCATAGGGAGAAGAAAGGAGAGAGATAAAAGTAGCATTTCAAAAGAGGACGGTAAAAGATGTCACGTTATTAACATTTTTTTAATGGGGCAAAAATTGACATTTGTTTCTTTTTAAGCTGTCTGGGGTGGTTTCTTGCTTGTTACTTGAGTCTTTACTCTAAGCTTCAAAATTACATCCAGAGAACAGAAGCACTTCAGCTTGTCTCAGCTCCAAATGCAAACAGCCACCTGGTTCCTTACTCAGCTGAAAAAGGCAATGACGGGGAACTGGGTAAATCTTTCAGGATTTACAGCCATAAAACCCGCTTAAGGAAGGAAAAGGAGACATTGTCAGAAGTACAATAACCTCAGCACATCTGTGATGACAAACTTTCCTTGAGACGAGAAGTGTGCAAAAACAACTCCTAAATGGAAGGATCACCACAATTAACTATTTCAGACAAGTCAACGGCACTGATTTACTCCATCATAGTGGAGGCTGAACACCCATGCTCCAATATAATTTCTGTGCCAATGGCTGTGTGGCAGCCTAACTATTCACATTTATCTGAGGTAATATTTCAAGCCAAATATTTCTCCTTTCCCCTTTCTTTCCTCCTGCAAGAGCACTTGGCTTATATAAATCCTCAGGAATCGCCAAGCCCTGAATCGGTTTACTGGAAGCCTGCAGGCCTGTGTAGGTAATATAGACAGGTGCTTTTGTGGTGTTGGAAAACAGCTCAAACACTGAAGAACCTGGCCATACAGATACCATTTTAATATAAATCAGTGACTATATACACAGACACACTGATATGTAGACACACACCAGCATATGCACAAGCTACTGGGAATAACACACTCTTATGATCAGAAGTGCATTAGGTGACTATCAGACCCTTGGGGAATAAAGAGCAAGAAGCCCTTGAGCTATCATGACAACACCCTGAAATGCTTGAGAACATATTAACACATTAAATAATGTTAGATAGGCAGGAGCCCTATCAGCCTCAGATATGATCAACCACATTTTTGCAGGCTCACATAGTGCACAGCTCACCAGGCAAGCTATGAGCACCCAAAATATCACTGTCTGAAGTTAACTTAGCTGAACTACTGCCCATTGTGGGATATCGGCCAAACAGACTTGAGGAAACTGAAATCATAACTCTTCTTTGGGTATATAAAAGCTACAAAGGTAAGAAGAAAACGGGCACACAAACCCAGGCAATAACTCTGTGACTACTAACAGGAGGTGTATGTTACAATGGGTTGAATAGAAAACATTTTTACTACATACATAGCAGACTTCAGCCTTTCCCCAGAATATCACATTTACAAGAGAACAGGAGGACACGGAACACAAATCAACCAGTACAAGCCACTTAAGGAAACAGCTCTATAGCTACATCTTTGCACACAAAAGCTTCAACACACAAAAATCTGTCAAATCTGAAAAATGGCATAATTTTACTAAGCATTTCCCACTGCACTCATCCAATAAACTGGGATTGTACCTTGTATTTCAATAACCTGCAAGTGGTAACCAGCTTAAAGTTGAAATCAGAGACTTGATGCTCTAAAGGCATGTATAAGATTCTGTACAGTATAAATATGGTTTAAAACAGTACTATATAATCCTTGACCTCTAGTCTAAGATGCATGTGCACATTAAAAGCACACCTGTGGAGAGCAAACTGGAATAAAGGAGAGTGTAAAAAACATCACTCAGACTTCTTATCCCAGCCTCTGCTGGGCACGGGCTTTTAAAGCACCCATGAAAACAAACTCCACAGCTCCACAGTGAAAAAAGGAGCTTCTCCATCAGCAGTAACAATCCCACCCTCATGATTTTGGACAGCGCTGATGCTGACCATCTTAAGACCTGTTAACCCTTCTAGGAGATAGGGCTAGCAACTCATTTATTGAAAACCACTTCATGATCTTAGATACTTGTTTATTCCTGGGTGCCAAGAGCCAGGGCTCCATTCTTCCATACAGAAGCTCCATTTTCACAAAACTGAAGTTTGGAGAATTGGCATTTTTACTTCCAAACACCAGACTTCATACAGATGCCTGCCTTCAGATGGATGCCCAACACTGCTATTCCAGCATCACTGCCAAATAAAGTGGGATACCTGGGAGACCCCCCTCCCGAGTTCATCTCCCCTTCCAAAATAAAAATCCCAGGTGCCATCTGCAGATAATTCCTGTTATCAATCAGCATGACAGGCACCTTCACAAGGAGCAACAAATCATTTCAATTCCACCCCATCACTAGACCAGCATCTCATTTGCATCACTGTGCATCCCCAGCAATCTGTGTGGAACACAAGTCGCTTTCAGCCTCTGCATCCTTCGCTGGTTCCTGCCTCAAGTTAAGCATTGCTTTAAACTGAGAGCTTTTCTTCTCCCAAAGTGCCTTTCCTCTATGAAGTCTTCTGATAAGTCCTTAAAAATGAATGCTCCATGAAAGCCACTATGGAGCAAGGCAGAGCATACAACTGCTCGAACTAAAGGGTGTGAAAGAAATTCATTTTTAAAGAGCTGGACGCCAGCATGAATACATTTATTTATATCACAGTGCTCCTCAGTTCCAACATCAATAGCTGAGTGATGGGGCCGTATCTCAGTGTTAAAGATAAAGCCAAGCTTTGTGGACGTTTATTGGCAGCAGCGGCTCCTGCTCACATTCAAAGTGCACCAGATGACATCGACTAGGTCCAATTAAGAGAAATCAGTTTTAATGCTAACAAAGAGCCTCTGACCCAGACAAGAGAGAGACAGACTGCGTTCCAAGGCTCTTTTCACTGAACGGGAAAAACAAGCAGCTTGCCAGTTTGCATAATTTTTTGAGATGTAGACAAACTTTCTATCATCGTTCATTCTTGGCCGTTTGTAAGTTACACGGACGTTTCCTCTGCGGCCCCCCACGCCAGCAGCGGGCACTCGGCGGAGGCAAACGCCGTCTGATTTGGAAACGTCCTTCCAGCCATCGGGATTTCCTCCCTGGAGGTTACCGCTGCTAAAATTCCTCCCTTTTAACACGGCACGACCCACCCTCCTTCACACCCCACGCGTTTTCTGTCACGGGGATCAGCTACTACATGCTTCCCGCAAGGAACACCACCGCCCGGGACAGCGAGCTCACGATGCCCGGGAAGGGGCCCCCGTCCGCGTTAAACGCAGCACACCAGGGAGGGGATCGAGAGGGATCTAGGTGACACCGGGGCGAATGCCACCGCACCTCGCCTGCACACAGCGACGGGGAACAGCCGTGCCCGGTCCCGCTTCCCGCGCTGAAGGAGATGCGCTGCCGCGGAGGACCGCGGTACTCACCACCGCGTGCTGTCGTGGTAGTGCTGCAGCACCGAGTACCCGAAGAAGGAGCCGTTGGGGCCCTGGAAAACCACGGGGCGACCCAGGTCCACGTTGTAGCAGCGCGCTAGGGACACCCACAGCAGCGCCCATAGCACCCGATCCCCGCGCCGCCGCGCAGCCGCCGGCATCCTGCGAGCCCCCGGGGCTGC
>JANHGB010069276.1:0-31267 GCA_026283785.1 Coracopsis vasa
CTAGTTTCAACCCACCTGCAATGGGCAGGGACACTTTGCACTAAACCCTGTCACCCAAGGCTCTGTCTAACCTGGTCTTGAACACTGCCAGGGATGGAGCATTTACCACTTCTTTGCACAACCTGTTCCATTTTATTTTTTTCATATATATATATATATATGCATCTGTCAACAACAGAAAGAAAATGTCTTCTGATTGCTAATGGCTATCCACTCACCATCTTAAACACCAAAGTAGTATTACTTCTCAGCCACAAATTGGTGAATGTTGGTTAAGAAACTTGCAGATTATACTTTTCTAGAAGCAGGTGGAAACAAGACAAACATCCCTTAGCAACTGAGGAAGAGCAAGCAATGTGAAGTGAATGTGTGCAAGCTATGTTAGTGAGATCATTACTAGAATATATTTTCAGAGGGATATTTAAAATAAATGGGTGAAGATATAAAAAAAACACTGAGAAAATATTCTAGTGGTGGTGAAAATGCTTTACAGTGCTAGAAGCAGAAATCTCAAACTTTCCCATTTCTCAGAAGAAGATTGAGGTGACGTGACTATGCATAAATATATCAAAATGTAACTACTTTGATGGAAGAAAGTTTCTTAGTGTTAATAGACTTTTCAGTTCAGCAAAGGAAGGGGAACTGAGGACTACCAGGTAGAAATTGAAAACAGCTATGTTGAAAGCGGAAGTAAGACTGTCTTCATTTATATAACTATGTGACAGGTCTAATAATTAACTTCAGTTGTTGGGCCCATGGTCACTAAGTAGGAATACAGAAATCGTCAGACCCATATAAAGTATGTCCTTACTTGTTATGGAGTTTATTTAACCTTTTCAACGTTGGAGGCTAACTCTGAGCTAGCCACACTTGATGTTTTCATCAGTGCAGAGGGATCGTCATGTTGAGACAGGTCAGATGAAGCATACTCTGGCGGATCCTACTTTTCTCTGCTAGCTAGAAAGACAGCCCAATGGACTCAGATGTCTAAATTTGACCATTTTTTTTTTTTTAGCCACTGTTTTTGTCTTTCCTCTTTCCCATCAGTCTACTCCCAAGCAGTATTTGACCACAAAATCGCATTCCTCTTTCCTTTTGAGGTGCAAACGGAAATTGGACGGAGGTGGCATGGTAAGAAATATGGACTTATGCCAGTGTGGAGAAGGACGAGATGGACTGTGCCATCCAGTTCTGGAGTAAAAATGACCACGTCGGTGTGCTAAAGATGGCCTCAGGATCTGGAGTAATCACATATTAAAGCTTAATTAGGAAAAAAAAATAACCAACCAAACAAACCAAAAAACCCACCAAACATAATAATTGCAGCTTATATAGAGCAAGTTGGAGGAGGATCCCCTTCCACAGCAGTTTTCACTGAACAAACATTTCAGTGACAGTTTAAATACTGACTGGCCTTCTTAACAGCATCAATATACTATGCATCACAGCAAACACAAATATCAACTCTTCTTGGTTCACTTACTGTACACCTTCACTGATGAATCATATATAATATAATGGCATAATGTGTCTACAGAGTGGACACCAATAGTACCCTATGATGACACCACAGATGACCAGCTCTGACAACTGGAATTCAATCCTCATGCAATGGGAGATGGAGTCTACATAGCTTGCTCAAACTTTGTCCCTTGTTTTGATTAAGTAGAAATGCAAATAAGAAACCAAATGCCCTGTTAAACAGCAGCACATTGACTAAGAAGTCCTCTGATATTGTCTTTTTTTATTGTCTCTTTAAAAGTTTCAAAGTTCACAATAAAACACAATGCACTTTCATGTTCTAATGTTATTTCAGTATCTGCATGTTAGAGAATTTCTGATAACTAAGTAGCAGTAAGTAGAAGTGTTGGGAAGGACAAGGCTCTGTAAGATAATAATTCAGGAATTACTGCCTTTTGTAAGCAAGTTAAAAAGAAAAGCAAACTTTTGCGCAGAAAGAGAATGTGACCCATGGGAGACGGAATAGGACATTGCTAGGAATACGGCTAAGTACTTTCTTATGTGTGACTGTTTTTGCTCTCCAGTGCTGTAAAACATGCAGAATCTTGAAAATAAACTCTAGTTTCCAGTATTTGTATGTGAAGGCTTTTGTTTATTTGGTTTGCTTTTGTTTGCTTTTTCCCCAAAGGTTGTTGTGACCTGCAGATTAATGGTTTGATAAACCTTTCTGATGGAAACATCTGGGCTTGGAAGGGGGTAAAGAAAGCTAAACTGAACCAAATAGTAAGGACCATTGCACCAATACACTTTCACCCTGCCTTTCTGGACGTTTCAGTGAGCTGGAAAATCCTATTAAACAACAGAAATTATAACATACAGAAGTGGACTTTCCTTCATTTTTCTTTTGCTGTATCCAGGTAATTACAGCTAACCTGAAGAAGTGGAATGTTATGTCATCTAGTTTTTATGTAAACAGGATGAAGGTCTCTATCTACTAGAATGGAGTCCAGAGTAATAGCTTAACTAGTATGTCTAAATTTTACTCATCTCTACCCATACATGCTTAGATAGAAAATTTCCTACAGCTGCTGCATTTCTGTTGTATAATTAGGGTTATTAATAATCTGTGAAGTGGCAAATTTGCTCTGGAGACCATCATGCTCTGGAACTGGAAGATAAAAGAAGAAGCAGCAATAAGAAATAATTTTTTTTTCTTCTGTTGAACAGATCACCCGTTGTCTGGCTCAGCTGATTTCTGAATGTGTGATGTTGTTTTCTTACCTCCATGTCTCAAGAAGTGACATAACGTGTCATATTAAGACTCTTGTAAGTCTTGACTGTATCAAATAGATTTTCCAGCTCGTAATTAAGCCCTGCAATTCTGAAATGCTGTTACCAAGATGAGTCTGACCTTAAATGTACATGTTAGTAACAGATATGAAGGCACATGAATACCTGGACTTCCCAGGGCTCTTCTTCTCTGCTTTTACACAAGCCTGCATGAAGGGCTTGGCCCTAAATCTGTCTGAATCAAGAATACCGGCAGTCTGTCCAAATAATTTCCATTGGCTTTGTATCATATGTACTAGGAACAATTATTTGGCTGCAGTAAAGTATCTGCAGCATCCATTCTTACTAAAATAGGATGATCAAACGCTAGGTCTTTATTCTTTTCTAGTCATCTCATCTTTTTCTAACATGAACAGAGGCAAGAATGTTCACAGAGCATTTCATTCCTTCTTGAAATAAATAGCTACTGTAGGGGGAATACTTTTCTGTGGGATAGCTGAAACTGGAAACAGAAGTGGCTAGAATCAGAAGATGTGACTCTCATTACTATATCGATAGCAGTTATGACTAGGCATGGTGTGGATATTAAGGTCACATTACATTTTTAGCAAATTCAATCTTGAATATAAAGTGTTTGGCACAGTTTAAAAACTTAAGTAATTCAGTTTTTCAGGAAGTGAATTGAATTGAATTCAATTAATTTTTACTGAGTGCAACACTAACTTAACAGCATGTGCACACTTATTGCATAAGATCATGTTTCTGCAAGTTCTTGCCTGTCACATGCAAAGTTTGATAAAACAAGTATGAAAAGTGTGAGTAACAGAAACTCCTTAACCTTTGCAGAATAAATTTTGCTAAGTATGATTTACTTTCGCTTGGAGCGGGGCCAAAGCAATGGAAAACTGACCTGATGATAAAGAATCATTCCCAGGGTGTGCAAATTGCTAAAGGGTTTACACTGCAATAAGTCAAGGCAGAAGTAAAATATAGCTTCCATGTGTGACAACTGTGATTCTCCGTGATGAGGACAAACAGCTAGAACTGCACCATCAAATTTTGAGTAGGATTCACCTCTAGCTGTTGTAGGTAAACGAGGTTAGGAAATTATGCAAGGGTGAGACAGTGCCTCCCCTGTTCTGCCCGAGCACAAGCTTTATTTTAATTGCTCAGATTGATTTCCAGCCAGATAAAGTTCCTTTGTCCAATGGACTATACCTGCATGAGTGCTGGTATATACGAGTGTGGTACCAGCACACAGGATATTTTAGAAACACCTTTTTTGGTAATAGCATTAATTTTAAGAGATTTTAGGAACTATATGAGCATCCACACCTAACCCACACTGAGTGCTTTAACAAGTTAAGGATTTTCTCCATCTCCTTACTGAACTGGTAACAGTAATGTGTAAACCAGAACACTGAGTCCAAATCAACTTGGAAAAAACACATTATATTCTCTTTATATTGTGTTAACTGTGCTTTTCTATCCAGTAGGATCTACAGTAGCAATGCAAAATTTTGTAAGGCAACATGAAAACATTTTAAAAGAAAATGAGCAGTGCCAGTCTGGAGGCAGGAGGTTTTTCCTTAGAAAGTTCCATCATTCCATACATAATACTGGAAGCCTTGACAGGTGTGCAAAGTTTGCATTGGTTCAAGACAAGGTCAAAGAAATAACTGAAAATTTGGAGAGTGACAGAGTCACAAGTGGGTTGGAATCCAGGAGGTTCTTAGGGAAGCAGAGTATACATCTAACCTATGCTTGCACTCTTCCCAAGGTGTGAGCTTTGGCTGCCATCATTGATGATGGTATAGGCTGCTCTGATGGATAACAAGCAGTGCTGGTCAGAAAGTTGAAAAGTGAACTTCCAAGGAAAATATCTGCCAACTTTTCCAGCCAAAAAAGTTGTGTTGCAAAGTGCACATGCTAGAAAATAAACTGGGGAGGGGGGATTAAAACGCTGTATTATTACTCTGAAACAGACCAAATTCTGTTTAGCTGGGAATTAAATCCTTTGTGTGGTTTTCCACTGAGGTGAGAGGGAAGATACAAACTGCTTAAGAAACAGCGGGCAAGACAATCTCAGTATTACTTTATCCCGCTTCTTGTGAGTACATTGTAGTTCTGTCCTCAGTTCATTCCTGTCTAGGCTGCTTTATTTCTTATGACCTTTTATCCAGTAATGGGGCTATTTAACCTACAGATTGCAGGTTAGTTCTCTCTTATTCCCATATGTATTCTTTAAATATTTATTTTGGTCTACAGACGCATCACGACTCCACTAGATGGCAGCCGGGATCTTCACAGATCTCCCGCTGGAACTGGATTATGTTTTTGATGGATTCCCTTGACACATACCAACAAAGATGTTCCATTCAGTGGATGAATTATTTCACTGTCTTTCCAGTGACACTCTCAGCATTCAGAATAGCACCAATGGACTTCACTACTCATAGCCGGACATTATATGTTTCTTTCCCTTTCAGCTTGCCTGGGATTGCTGAAACAACCTAAAGGCACCTGGTGGCCTCTCTGCAGAGTAGTATTACTCATCCCTGAGCATGGTCTACAGGCTCCTGGACCACCAAATATGACTGGAGAACAGCTTGCAAGCTGTTGGGAAGGCTACTGTTGACTGGAAGCTAAGTGAGATATGTGGCATTTCACTTTTGCAGCCATGCTGGTGGAAGCATCTGGGAGGATATGGACTTCTGTGGGGCTATTCCCTCCCATTTGGACAGATGATGGAGAAGCAGGCAGATGGCAAAGTTGACAAAGCAAAGGCTGACTCATTTGGCTTTATTAATCAGTGCCTTGGAACTAGTGTCTGAGTGAAATAAACTCCTGCCAGAAGCTGGGCTGTTTCAAGCTATAACCCATCAAGCAGCAAATGTGGATTCGGTGCAAAAGCCGGCAGTTGTACAGAGCTCAAATAAAGATTTAAAATCCACATGAGATACCAAGAAAAAAAAATGAATAAAGTTCTGATATGGGCTTAGTGCCACAGCTGCTTGGCTGTTTACAGTTGTAGAAAACTCGTTTGTGGGTATTCCCATGGTGGCTTGGTCACTTGGTTGTGACAGTTGTCAATGCAGTTGTACTCAGCTCAGAAATTATATAGGGGACCTTTTTCTGGTATTGTAACAAACCACCAACAGTTTCCTGCCCTTATTTTGGTTTATTATAGGATTTATGGTATTTTAATACTTTATAATGGATTTTAGAAAGAAAACCTTGAAGGCTTGTAGTGAGCTCTGTGAGAATCATTTTTGGTAAAAGGGCTAGACCTGAAATGAAGATGGATTCTGATTCTAGTAGGTGGTTGTACAGCTGTAGGGTTCTTTTAAAAATAATACTTTTATTGAGTGTTTGTGGATAGGTAAAAGAGGAAGAATGAATAAAAAGAAAATTTTACAGCTAAATGAATGTTAATAGAATTATTTTCCACATACCACCATCACAGATTACAGAGTTGCATATTTTATGTGAGGGATTAAAACATGCCATTCCACTTCTGACTGAAAATAGCTTTTTCACTTTCCTTCTGATAAAGAAAAGGCTGCAAAAATGAAGGCATTGGAAACATTAGCTTTCTTTTCATTTCATAACCAGGAATAGATGGAATATTTTGGAACACAAACATTTTGTTGAAATATGAACATTTTAATACAGATTTTATAGTCTCTGTAATGTTTCTGGAGAGTCGTGGCATTCTCAGATAAATGTCTACACCAACTGTGCAAACCAGCTCAACCTACTCACATGGTTAATGCTGCACACATACTTAAGTCTCTTCCTGGAATAGACTAACCATATTAATACAAAGCGTGGGATATTTTTGTATCTTTGTTGATATAAAATTTGCTGTAGTATCTTTAAGCAGGAAATGCAAACAACTACCACCATTAAAAACCACTTTATTATCACTTATGATGTTCCCTTTTGTTGACCATCTCTTTTATTTTCTTTTCCTGCTGAAGAGGTGTCTGCCATAGAAGCTGTGTGTCGTATGGTCTTTGTAATAGAAGAATAAAGCTTTCACCATTAGACATGCAGCCCCAGCGGGATCATCTGGCCAGCTGCAAACAGATGGGATTCATCTAACATTATTTGGTCTTCTAAAACATAGGTGTCTAAATTCAGGCCTGGTTGTCTTTACAGTCAAAAGAGAGGAATAGATAATTTTGAGATGTGATTTACCTGATCAATTTCACACATTCTGTATTAAGATGAGATCAACTGCACTGCAGACTCCCCTTGGTAGCTCTCCAGAGCTTACAAAGGAAGCCCACCTACGTCAGCTGTAGATGCATTGACGTTCAGTGAGGTGAACCCTCCCAGCATGTTCTTCTACTTACACATAAGTAGCAGAAAGTTATGAGCATTGCCTGCACTCACTGTGGTGACACTGTACAAAATTATAGTGCTCAAGACCACCCTGGAGACTCCTCAAAGACGGTTGCTATCAGACTCCTAGGCACAATGCTATTTTATCTGCCCTGGTGCAATTCCTCTGGCTTTTCCAACAGAAATGCCTGCATGTGCTGGATCCATTGATGCTCAAGAAACATTGCCTGTGGCAGTTCCAACAGCAAAGTGATAGCCCAGCTCTCTCTGTAGTGTTGAGCTCTCTCCTTGTGTTGAAGAAGGTTTTTTGGCCATGTTAAAAAGAAGCAATAGCCCAGCCTTGGTCACCAGTGCAATTTTAGGCTTATTAGCAGAGTAAATGTACCCAATGCATTTTCATATCCTGACTTCTTTTACTGAGCTACCCAGAAAAACTCGAAGTTTCTTCAGTACTTAAGCAGGTGATTATTTAATTTGCTAGCATGTGGCATTTGCTTTGTTGTTTCTGGTATTTGCATGGGCACATGACAAAATACACTAAAACAACCAGGTAAGTGCTGTCTACCCTCATCCCTCAGCTTTTAATGCATCTGAGTTTCCCGAGTGCCCTTTCAGAAGCTCAGTAACAAAAGGAAAATAGCTTTTAAGTATGGGTTGGATTTTAATATCGGTCTGTCTCTGCTTTAAAAGCTTTGGAAAAAAATAGAGTGGCTTTTAATAAAGTAGCAACGATTGGAACACTGGTAATTTTCTTTCCTCTCAGAGACACAGTACAGAATATAATTTAATTTGATTAATTCACAGCTCACATTTAAAATGTTGGGTTCTTTTTGTTTCTCTCCTTTTCAATTTTTTTTTTCTTTTTCCTTTTTCTTCTTCCCCTACTTTCCCTTTGGAATTTGCATTTATCAGCTATTTGAAAACAATTTGGATGCTTTTAGCAGGAAGTGGTTACCTCTGTACCCAGCAAGAAAACTGCCAGAACACTGGTACCTCCACTTCTAATATGTAATGGAGAGGAACATTTGGTGAGTCATATAATGACACACTGAAACAAAAGGAAGCTAAATTCCTCTAATTTTTCTGCTTTTTTGCCTCACAGGTGACTACTCAGCATTTGGCCATGTACTACATTTCTATTAGTATACCACCTGCCTTTCTTTGTAGCCACATATTTGAGCAATGAAATATTAAAGTTACAGTTCCACAAATGTGGAACACTCTTTTAATGATTTCTTGGTTGGTTTTGGTGGCCAGTATGTGTATCAAAAACCCTTTCTCAATGACAACAAGAAGTTTTGCATATATTATTGACTTTGAAGAAGGATTATCAAGTTCATGCTGAAATGTTTGATCTATTTGGAAAAGTAAAGGCAAAACCAAACATCAGACCTGACTCTTTCAACACAATTTGATTCCATGAAATAATTTTGAATGTTTTACTTTTGCATTTTCCTCAGGGCCTCTATGAGCTATTGGAATATGCATTTGCATAATACTACTTTTGTTTATGACATAATGACAATTCAGAAAGGCAGGCTATTGTTAAGCTATTGAAATTATTTGAAAACATTGATCTGCAGAGTAATTTCAGGGAGACTTTTGGAGAAATGTTAAACTCTTAATTTTCTTCAAGGAAAAAAAGAAAAAAAAGGGCCTTTTTCTTCTTAGCAGTAAAAATAGTCCAGAATGCACACAGCCGCACAAACACACCGCCACACAAACACACCGCCACACAAACACACCGCCACACGGACACACACATACTTTTTCCACAATTGTCTTGCTCAGTGTTGTTTTTCCCTATATAGAGCTGTTGGGGTTTTTTTCCTTTATATTTACCAGCTCCACCTCTTCCAAATTACTGTTCCTCTGCATGTCTGTTTACCTGAGTGCTGATAAAATAGCTCCAAAAAGCATAACCACTGGAAATATCTCGATAAAGAGATTGTAACCAGAATCTGTCACAGTGTGTGGAAGCAGCAAGAGGGGATATAGGCAACACTGAAATACTGTCTGACAAAAGATTCTCATAAAAAACATGTCCCCTCTAACAGGCTTTTGAGATTTGGAGTGCTGAAAAGCTTTTTTGATGAGCCAAACAAGGCTTTTAGCAGAAAAATTGGACAAACACCAAGTAGCTGATTTCACATTGGGTAAACATGTGCAGAGGAAAAGGCAGCAGGGAAGCACATGGCCTTTGTGGCTATTCTGTGTTTACCCTGTAAGTGAAGGAGTTGCAGGAATTGACATGTGCAGGGTGAAAACAAAATGTGAGAGCCTACTGCTAAGGGTGTATGCAATAGGGAAGCCCAAATAATAACAAAACACAGTGAGTAGTCACAGACAGCTTTGCTGTAAATGCTCAGCTGGAGAGTGGGTGTTGGGCATCTGCAGCAGGGGAGCAAAAGGGATTTTGGCAGAGGAGGCATGGGGGCTAGACTCAGCCATACGGAAATGGTTAGTGCTGGTGAGGAGCTCCATTCTGCAAGGGGTACTTCTATTAAGTCAAATTATGTCTGAGATATGTCACCAAAACCTCTAGGAAAAAAAAAATAAAAATCCAAGTCTGAAGAAAACTTCCTTCACATTTTTAATACAAGTGCATCAGAAATCACGTGAATTAATCTCTAAGGTTCAGGTTTGAGGTGAATTAATCTCTAAGGTTCAGGTTTGAGCTTTGAGCCAGTGTTTGAAATATAAATGAGATCAAGCCTAAGAAGTAGAATGCAACTTGACCTTTTCCTGGTAAAAATCAGGTAGCCTGCCTGATAAGGTAGCTGAAAAGTACATGCCATTCTTCCCTTTCTAGTGGTGTAAAGTTTAAAAGTTATCACCCAAGACCTCCTGACTCATGCATTCCCTTTTCTGGTTCTCTTGTCAAAACTAAACAAAAATGGCTAAACTTTGATAACCTTTAATAATAATTGTTAAAAACAAAATTTGTCTTCAAGCAGAAATACTGTTCTATATGTCTGATTTCACCTGATCTAAACCAAGGTGAGTGTCATAGGCTTCCTCTGCAGTCAACAGTCTATACAGGCACCTGCAGGCAGTGGGTATTTTTTCCTAAGCAAAATATGTAAGAGAGTGAGATGAAGCACACTGCAGGCATGATATCACTCACCAGTAGCTTTAAAAGGTTTCTATGTCTAATTTTAAAGTTTAATCTTAGGTATCTAAGTGTCTAAATTACAGCATATGAATCCCAATTCTAGAATGAAAGCTGAATTCTGTCTCTATTGCATGGATTTGTAAACATGCTTTGGTTTTTAACTTAATTTGAGCTGAAAGTGGGCTGAATCTTTTCAATATCACATTGCTTTCCAAAAAAACAAAGGATGTAGGATACCAAGACTGAGAAGGGAAGAAAAAGCAGAAACAGAACGAAAAGCAGGGGTGCCCTGTGAGATGTTGCAGACACAGGAGACTTAAAAAAAGATAGCAAATGGAGCTGCCCACAAAAGAAAAGCAGAAAGGGCAGATCCTACATATTAGACAGAAATTCAGGGCAATCGCTCTGCGGCAGATGAAACAAAGTGAACTTGCTGAAATGTGTCAAAGCCTGTTCAATTGCCCCTCTTATTTTCTACTTCACAGTCCTCTGCAGGAGAGTCAGGAGACACCCCTGGACACTTTCAACAGGTAAAATGTTTAATTTATTCCTCTCGCTTCTTAAATGTTAGGGCTTTGAAGAGGAGAACCCTGCTGCTGCATGTTCTGATTTTTTCCAGAGAGCAAACTGAAACTGCCAAATAGATCTGCAATATGGTCCTTAGAACTGATTTTTCCTATCTGCTTTTCTACACAACTCTGCTTGGTCAGTGTTCATGAAATGGAGTTTACATAAAACAAACAAATAAAATCTTATTATCTGCTTTATTATTTCTTCAGGAGTTTCATTTTCAAAATAAGACATGGAAAAGTGTCAGATTTGCAGCTGTATGATTTCTGTTATGCTCTACGCTGAACTTGCCTTAGGGAAAGATTTTTCATACTAGCTTTCCTATATATTTCAAGTATGAACTGTGTTGACCCATACTCAAGTAATTGCCATATAAAATTGTAATGGGTTTGCATGGCCCCATGGAGAGAGAAGCCCATGCTGGGACAGGTTTGCTGTCAGGACTTGTGACCCACCGGGTACCCACGGTGGAGCAGTCTGTTCCTGAAGGGCTGCACCCATGAGAGGGACCCACAGTGGAGCAGTCTGTTCTGGAAGGGCTGCACCCTGTGAAAGGGACCCACGCTGCAGCAGTTTGTGAAAAACTGTAGCCGGTGGGAAGGACTCACATTGGAGAAGTTCATGGAGGACTGTCTCCTGTGGAGGGACCCCACACTGGAGCAGGGAAAGAGTGTGAAGTGTCTTCCCCTGAGGAGGAAGGAGCAGGAGAGACAACATGTGATGAACTGACCACAATCCCCTCTGCGGCTGCTGGGGAGGAGGCTGAGAATTCAGGAGTGAAATTGAGCCTGGGAAGAAGGGATGGGTGGGGTGAAGGTGTCTTTCAAGATTTGGGTTAATTTCTCATTATCATATTCTGATTTGGTTGATAATAATTAAGTTAATTTCCCCAAATCCAATCTGTTTTGCCTGTGATGGTAATTGCTGAGTGATATCTTCCTGTCCTTATCTCAACCCAGGAGCCTTTCATTATATTTTCTCTTCTCTGTCCTGTTGAGGAGGGATGATAGAGTGGCTTTGGTGGGTGTCTGGTATCTGACCAGGGTCTTACTCACCACAGTAATACAAATACTTTGGGTAGGACTTATTTACCTTAGCATTAGAGATCTACATCTCCACTAATCAAACAAGGCTTCCCTGGGTAATGGAGAGAAGTAGGTATCTTTCAGAGAGCAGTACCTTAGGTGCAGTATCCTGAAATTAAATAAGTAGTCGTCTGGTGATACTTCTCTCTCTAAATCTGTAAAGGCAGCTGAGTGGACACTTATGTCAGACTGAAACAGAAGCCTTTCAGTACTATGTTAAAGGAGACAAATTCTGTTCTGCATTCTGAGGTGCAAAGAATTTTCTTCTTCCTAATTAATTATTAATAATATGTTATTATTAGCACTTATATCTAGCTTCAGAAAAGAATGTAGGTGTTAGATGTTATCAAAAGCTGGGACTGGTATTAACTAAATCTAACCTTGTAAAAACCAGCTAGATTAAATTGTTTACAAATGCTTACTGCTGTTTCAGATGTCCCGAAATGCCTCATACAGCTACATGATGCTGGCAACCATAATGTAGGAGCTGCATGAAACATAGGGCCTTCTGACAAGAAGCGGAAGTGGAGGTATATCTGATAGTGACAGCTAATTAGGTAGTGTCTTAAGATGCTATTCAGTTGCCCATAGTCATCTATGCAATGAACATTATATGAGATACTCATATGAGTTAATACAATGTTTCCAGGACACTTAAATGGGACTGACAGATGGGATCCAGGTCAGACAACAGACATCTGAGAACAGATTAAAAAAATTCTTCACTTTTACTCAAGCATTACTTATATTCCACAGACACTTACATTTAAATGCCTGTATTTAAAACTAAATCCCATCACTGAAAGTAGGAACATTAATATCAAGGACTTGATCCACTTGTCCATACACAGGACTCGTGTTGTTTGAGATACCTTGGGTTACTCAAGGTGGTAGATATGACTGAGGTTCTCCAGGAGACCTGTGTACTTCTAACCATCTGCTATAGGCCTCATGGGATAAGAATTTCAGGGAAGATGAAGGACCAACGCACAAGTTTCTTGAGCTGCCGGATTGTGTGATAACTTAAACTGTGGATCATACTGACTTCAGCTTGAAGCATAGGTATAATTATCATTATTTTTTACTAATTTAGGTATTAGGTTTTATTTGGTGTTCTGGTTATTTTTTGAAACAGTACCCTAAGAGAGACTGAGATTGCTGATTGGGACTACTGTTTCTTGCTGTATAACAAAGTAGTTTTAACCTCCAGCCATGCTATATGATAAGGCAAGGCTTTACCAACCAAATTTAGTGGGTTCTGTGAAGACTGATTATAGCTTTTATCCAGTGGCATTGTAGCTACCATGGCAACATGGTTTTGGTGTTGCAGTTTAGAGAAAAATTAATTTATTTTTAATGTCTGGAGGTTAGAAGCTACAGGCAAAACTTCATTCTAGTCTCTCACTGTAGTATATTCTCAAGGGAATAGAAAAGGAAGTGTGAAGACTTCAAGCATTTCAGAGTCTCAGGAAGAACAAAGACTGAAAGAATGAGAATAGCACAAGTTGAAGAAGCAGCATCTTCTTTTATGAAATATTTCTTTTAAAATTTATGCAAAGAATATACAGCAAAGGGAATTGAACATAGTCCCAAACACTGATGGCAGTGATCAGACAATGAAGGCAAGTTGTTTAATTAGGTATGCAAATTGCAGAAGAATTAATCAAAATTCATGGCCCCATAGAGCATCATTGTACAGTTTAGTCCACTTAGACAATAGAAGGCTTGAAAGCAGAAGACAATCTTTGTGTATATTATTGCATAGGTGGAGGGAGAAATTTTTCAAAGGTCCGTAATGGATTTTGATACATAAATCTGACTACCTGGCAATTAAACCTCATGGCTAATTACTGTGCACAAGCTTAAAATCCTCAATTTAGATTGCATTGTAATTTTAGATATTGCCCCAGGGGAGACTCTGGGAAATGGGGGCAGAAGGAGTATGTGCAGGAAGCCTTCATAAAGACATAAGAAGACTTAGAAAGTGATGAAAATAAATTAGTCTAAACAAAACAAGTAAGCAGGTGAAGTTCTTTTACCTTCTATTAGATATTCAGAAGTTAGAAATCAAGTCTAAGCTGGTTATGTAGACCACCTCTATAGTCAATAAAACGAAATAAAATGAAATCCACAATTTCCCACCTCTAATTTATCTAACCTCTGTTAGTCACACCTGAAGGGAGACTGAATCAACATTTGGAAGTGTCTGTGCATCTCCACTGACTACCTACAAATTTAGCTTGGAAAATAAAATAAAATGTTTTCCTTTGGAAGTGACCTACAATGATCATCTAGCCCAACTCCTTGACCAGTTCAGGACAAGACACATAGGTTTTTGGTAAGACAAATTCAGCTTCATCTATCTGCCAAAATAAGGTGGGTTTTTTCCAAAATTATTGTTCAACAACATGTGCAATTTGTAGTGCATGAGAGTGGCACACACAGATTCCTTCTAGGTACCAGAAAGTATGAATGCAGAAATGAACGGATGACTTCAAGTTTATGGATTGCTTTCACCTTCAGTTGATTGACATTTTGTTTCTGAGCTTTCACAGACCTTAAATTTCTATTTCTCTTAATAAAGAAACCCTTACACTTTATGTAGATTGAGAGTTCTTTAAAAGCTGGGAAATTCTGCCTGCGAAGGACAACCAAAGGAAGACATATACATAATTTATTTTCCCCTGGGGAAGGGTATGAATCAGATTAATTACATTTCATGAGCAACCACTGACAGATTGACCCCAGCTATTATTATAGCTATTAGGTATCTAGGAAGAAAGTAATCAATCAGTTAGTCTGTTAGACTTGTAATCTTGGCATCTGAAACAACCAAGGAGCAGCAGATCTATTCATCTGCCTGCCTGTCTGTCTATTTTTCTACCTATTCATATCTTCTAGACTGCAATATCTATCTATCTATCTATCTATCTATCTATCTATCAATCTATCTACCTATCTATCTATCTATCTATCATCTAATAGTCACTATTTTGTAAGACACATTCCCAGCTGGTAGCAGTGTAGAATTGTGCAAATCAGCTGAGCGTCAGCATTTTCCTCTCCCTGATGGGTCAGTCCAATATTATTTCCTCTCAGTAGAGTGAAAGTTGGATGAAAATTAAAACAATTAACATTCAGGTAAACTGAACTAGGGACAACTGGATCAAAGAAGCATAACAGAAACTCAGCATAGGAGAAATGCTCTCTCTCTTTCCATCTCCAGAAAATTTCATATATTAAAGATAAGCACTTTATTTTGCATTGTGATCAGGTCTTAATTACAGATGTAGTTACCAATAAATATCATTGCCAACAGCTGTTTCTGTTAATATATTGCATAAGTCATCTCTCTACACATTAATCAAGTGGATGCAGTTCTTCTCAGAAGGGACCCTTTCTACCACCTTTCTTCTGCCATTCCTGTTAGACCTATTGTCTTTAAGGATGCCTTTTGTGGAATAAGACAGCCTTCAGTGTAAGGGTGGCCAAAGAACAGAGAAAAAACCTCAATGATTGTTCACATTGTTGAATGCCAAAAAAGCTTTTGCAAGTGCTACTAATTCATGTGAGAATGGTGCCATTTACATGCATGTTTATCTGTAACACATACTGCTGCTGTAAATCAAGCAGTTCTCTGTCAAAGATCTTCCAAGTCACCTAAAAAGAGCCAATTTATTTGTTCTGTGCTGTTAAATAATTGAAGACACTAACAGAGGAATAATAACATGAGTTTGGTAGCTCATATAAACATGAAATTTCAATCTGTCATGATCCTCCAAAATTGCTATTGTGCATTTTGAATCATGTATCAATAACAAGTAATTCAGCTGGCTCTGTTTTGAAGCTCTCTGTGCAGCCTGTGTCCCAATTTTCTCCAATTTTCTCTCAATGAAATTCATGTCCTGATAGACATACTCTCTAGTTTTTCACTGCAGATAAGCATAAAACCTAAAGATCATTGAAAATACAGCTGGAAGAACAAGAAGTTGCCTAGCCTATGTTCTTTTTCCAAGGCAGTCCCTGCTTACATAAAAATTATTTGAGATATTTATACAGTTTGCTCCTAATGAAATCCAGAAATGAGAATATTGCAATTTGTCTGGAGATACTTTTTGCTAGAATGCTTTATAACTAATGTCTTTATAATTACCTGAAACACCTCTTGCTGAGATTTAAGTCTTTTATTTATTTGGTTTAGCCACAGTAGATTGAGACACGAATGTACAACTTTCCTTTTGACAGACACATATCTTTAAAAGGCTTATGTGGAAATTGTAGTTGAAAAGAAGTATTATTTCCTTTGCCTTACACAGGCTTCCTACCCAAAACATAACAGATAGAGTTGGAAAATCCTGCAGATTAAGATGCCAAATGCCAGAGAGAGAAGTACAACTGAGACACACACACAAAAAAAATAAAAAAAAAAAATCCAATAAAAATACTTCTGCGTTATACTGTTATTTTTAAGTGACTGCATAAATGATGGAAAATAAAGTTCACAAAACCCAAGAGTTTCACATTTCTTTTTTTTTCTGTTTTTTTCTCAGTTTTGCAGCTAAACATAAATCACAATTTACTATGCTTCCTCAAGCTATGTAGAATGATTTAGGTTGATATGTTAATTGACCATAATATTAGCATGAGAGGTCTCAATTCAGGCCACTTTAGTAAGCAACTTACTTATTTAAAGTATTTTTGCCTGAGGTCATACTTTATAAAACATGCAATTCACCTCACATAATTATAAATATTTAAAATGTACATCTCTGTTTATACTAGTCTCCCATCTTCTATAGTCACTGGAAAGAAACGGGCACCTAAGGAGGTAATTTTTATCTTAGAATTAGACGGATCCTCCTATTGCAGTTTTTATTTCTCTCCAGTGAATAAAAGAGTGACTAGCTCAGGCTATGACAGTCAACCTGCATACCTGACATAAATAAAACTCACCTAAGAGTAGAGAAAGAAATATGAACACAAAGTAAATTAAATTAAATGAGACTCTTCAACCAACCAAGATGGAATCAAAAGGGGATTTACTGAAAACTGTGTCAGAGGCAAGAATCAAAGCCAGTTCTCCAGAGAGTCACAGTATTGTAATACAGAGACATCATGAATTGTAAATCCCTGGCAGTATGATTGGTTGTTTCTCCACAGTAAAAAAATGAGGCAGGATGAACTGAGACGAGAATTAGATGCTAGTGTTTGTTAAGTACAACATTTCAGGAGCTGTTGCCAAAAAAAAACCCACTTAAACCAGAAACTGAAAAACAAAAAGTGACTAGAAGAGTAGGGGAAATGGTCTCTAAGCATCTTGTTTGTCTCAAGTATTTTCGTATCTATCACATTGCCTTTCTTCCTTCACTACTCATTAGAGAAGAGAAATCTTGTAGCCCTCATTGTCACAGATTCACAGAATAATGTACCATCTGAAAGTTATGGTCTGGAATACACAAAGCAAGACCTTCAATGCTCACATGCTACCCATCTTGTAAATAACAGCAGCCATTATCTCAAAATCAGAGTGACTTTTTCTTTGTGCTTTATTGGAGAAAGAAATTGTTCATTTCAACTCCAAAGAGCCTAATGGTCTGCAAATATATTCCCAGTTGAAAGAAGACAGGCCGAATTTCCAAAATCTTTATATATAAACAGTATCTTGTCTACAAGTTTGTGCTGTGTCCAGGCCCCTGCCCCCATTATTGATTCAGTTGTGATAACAGAGGTGTTAGGTCATACTGGAGATACCCTAGAACGTCTGAGTCATCTGTGCTGTGACTCACTGGTAGCCCCAAGGGACCAACAGAAAACCAAAACCAACTTGCTGTGGTAGGTGCTGGAAGGTACATCCCCATGTATGGTCCTCCATCTGAGTGGAACAGCTCTTTAGGCTCCACAGTATTAAGCAGACCTTCATTGACCCTAATGACCACTTGGATACTTTGCACACATGTAGCTATCTATATTTAGATAATTATATTGGTCTGTTTTAATCTACACATTGAGGTCCAACTCTAAGGAGTAACTCAACTTCTAAGTATATATAAAGTACCTAGGATGCTTAGCATGCAGAAGATGAATGAACATATATGTTTATAACAAGAGCATCCCTGATTGCTTGAAAGAAACAGATCTCTACTTGCCCAAAGAAAGTTTTTTAAAATAAGGCTCACTGCAAATAGCATTCACATAATCTCTTGGCAGATGGATTGCAGTTAATCACTGACCAGATAATTTAACTGCTACCCAGACTCAGGTCATTCCTCTGTGAAGCAGTCTATCAAATATCTGAAAGGTTTCTGAGATAACTCATATTGATTTTTCACCAACAGTTTCTAACTTCAGTAGAAAAAGGGATATAAAGAAAGGGACACAAAAATTTTACTTCTTAAAATTTCTTTCCTGATCCTTCTGACAATATAATTGTTTGTTTTTTGTTTGGTTTTAAGTGAGCACGCCAGGATCTAATATTTTAATCTCTATTTATTGAAGTTATTTGAGGATTTAATCCTTTGGAAGTTTCTTCCTACTAGTTAATGATTCTTTAAGAGCTGGAGTTCTTAAGACAAATGCATGTATCTGTAAGTTAGACTTTCATCACAGGTAGCATTAACTTTAAATTAGTCAAGGCTCACTTTAAATTCAATTAACATTTCTCAATTTCTGCATAGACACCAAATTCAGGGAAATATGACCAGGAAGTTAATTAAGATGAGTCAGTGACGATATCACTCACTGTATCATTAAATAATATAAGTTGATGAATGGTGTCCATATGTGTAAAACTAAAACCTTAGCAAGAGTTTCAGATTTTTGACTGAAAAAATGTCATCACCATAGAGTAGTCCTAGAGGAGTGAGGGGAGCAAATAACTCTTGTATGTGGTATGGCTTATTGTGAAGGGTCACTGTACCCAATGGCAACACTGCTATATGCATTTCTGTCTTATCGGACCCTAAAAAGTTGACTACTTTTCTTTTTTTTTTCCCCCTTTCTTTTTTTCTTATTTTCATGTTGACAGTTTTCTTTCTGCCTTTCTACAGGTAAAATCCTGTATACTATCATTATTATTAGTGTGAGGACTGCATAGAGGAAACAGAGCCTGCCTGCTGCTCTTCTTAAAATAGATACCAAATCGCTGTCATTGGCATCCCTTTTGCTTGTGCAGTAGCTACAGGGCTATAATATTCTCTTTGTGTTGGCAGTTCTTGAGCAGTATGCAAGAAAGGAAGATTCCAGCTTACAGAGAGAATGGCATAAACATCTGCTGATGGTCTGATATATACAGGGAGAATGATGGAGACAAAGAAAGGATTTAGCTTGCTGTAAGAACAGCAAAGACTGATTTGATTTCCTGGCGAATTAGGGCACATTAGGAATTCAACTGCTGCTTTTTGCATATTCAATAAAGAAGAGAGGGCAGTTCAGTTAAACAAAACCTTCAAATTTATCCTGAGGTTGTTTCTTATTCTAAAATAAATGTTTATAATTTTTTGCAGATATTTCTGTTGAGTCAGGTTTGCATTAGTGTTTAGTTATGTTGAGATGGAAACTGCACTTACTAGGATTGATGGGAGTGATGATGTGTGGTCCAAAAGAGGTCTTAGTGCAGGAAAGTCTAGCATTGGTTAACAGTAGGAGGACAAAGATAAATTCAATTTGATTTTCAATAATGAGGGAAAATAATCTCTGAGCTACTTATTATCTTCCCTAACACCAAATTTCTCCTGAATACTGCAGTGGTCTTTCCAGGTTTTGAAGAGACCCTTCAAAGCACAGCCCATTCCAAGACTTTTTGCCTCCCCGGAAAAGTAATTGAATGAAATAAATTATGAGGCTAAGTGGAAGCGTACAAATGAGACCAACTTTTTATCTTTCCTATCCTTAAGCCTTTATAAATCATGGGTTTGGATTTAGGCGTAAACAAACTCTCCTTATAAGTCCTTCATTATTCACTGGCAGCAGCATGACTGAATAAATTTTCCAGGGGCTTTCTGAAAACACAAGTTTAAGCCCCTGCCCAGAAATCTGGAAGCTAAATCCAACTCCCTGAGTACTTAAAGAGCTCTATTTCCAACTGCCTTGATAAAATAATTATTTGAGGGAGATGGGACAAGAGAAGAAGGGATAACAAAGACCATACAGGAAGGAATGACCCCTCTGCCAGGATACAGCAGCAATAATTTTAAACTCTTTAATTTTCTGATGAAGTGGCTGTAAGAGAAACTGAGTAATCTCCACTTCCTTTGTAGCACCTTTTGCAGGTTCGTTGCAACAAATTATGGAGGTCTCTCACTGATCTATAGATGAACAGCATCTTAGTAGAGCTGTATCCGCCCCTGCATGTAGAGCTGCCTACTAACCCACCGCAGATAGCCATTCCTCTTTGTAAGCTTTCTCAGTAGCTATAGATTGCAATCATCTGCCTCTTTATCACCTTTGCTGCTTAGCAGAAATACAACAGACTGTATCTTAGAACAGTAGCTCACTTTCCCCTGCCTCCGATTTAGTATTTTGGAACATTAAGGTTACAAGCTCTGCAATTCAGTTAGTTTCAACTTGTCCATACAGGGCTAATTTGTTTCTTCAGAGTGATAATGATAATCACACTATTTTGTTAAGAGTAGAGTGCCCCTGAGTTTTAAGGACTGAATTCTCCTACATATAATAAAATATAAAACAGAAATAAGCTATTTTTTTTTTTAGGCATTCCAAATAGTCCTACTCAGCTACCTGTATTTCCATTGAGGGCCAACAAGCGCTACTGCTATTCAAATTTACCTTCTAACGAGATTTGTGGGAGGTACGACTCCTCTCTTTTAAGCCTCAGTAACCAGAATGGCACTTCCCTTTCATGTTATGTTTAAAAAACAAGAAAAAGAAGGGTAAAAAAAAGGATAAATAATTCCATTTTATTGCTTATGATTTTTTTTCAGAAAATAATAATATTTTCAAATCAAAATAGGAAAGAAACCTTCAATACATCAAACAGGACAGTTAAGTTACATTTCACATTACAAAATGCCTATCCATGAAGCATAAAATGGAAAATAATTGTCTTTCATCTGACAAATCAGAATTTGACTTGGGCAATACGTGCATGGCTGAGGCATCAAAATGTAACTGAAGAGCATCTGATTGTCCGAAGTTAAACCTTCAGAGAAAGCATAATTTAGTAGATAAGGTATTGCGTTATGATTCAGAAGACAAGTTCAACCCTGCTGTCCTTCGTGCATTTCTTGTGTGGCTTAATAAATCACTTTTGGTCAGATCTGTGAAGGTGGATAATGTGTCACAGTGCTACTTGTTACAGTGCCTTCAGGTACCAGGCTGCTGAGCACAATTCAGAGGCATCCAAACTAGACTTTGGAAGAGAGCTGAAACAGCCAGTTCTGTCCGTAGAATCCTGTAGGCTGGCTGCACAGCAAGTAATGCAAAAGAGGGGATTGTGTCTTGAATTATGCACCTCCAGAAGATGGCAGTATTTTATTCTGAACTGTGGGGAGCTGCCTTTTCTTCATAGGGAATTTGCAGCTTTATGCACACTCCTGGAATTAAATAGCTTAGACTGTTGTTTACACTTATAACAATAAATAATAATGCAAAGGAATCTCTTCTTCCGTGGAAGAAATGCTGCCACCTTTTACCTGGGAGGATGCTCAGCAGAACCTCCCCCTCAACAGTGAGAAACCTAGGTCTACTTCCAGCAATTAAACCTGCATGTGTGCACAAGGTACTCAGCCAAAAGGCTATCAGCTGCTCTTCTCTAGTATAGGGGAAGTAGATGTTTTCACTCTTTCCTTAAGAGCTCCACTTTGCATGAAATAATTCAGTATGAATTGGACGACTGATAGAGAGACCACTGATAGAGAGATAAGTAAATGTTATTTTGAACCCCAGAGGATAGCCACTTACTGGGGGGAAGGGAGCTAGACTTCAGTCCCACTTCCAATTAATATAAGTAATGTATGCATTCACCAGAGCATGGTGTAAATGCAGCTCCCTGTCTCCTGGGTACATCAGCTAACCACAAATCCTATTCCTTTCCCAAACTCAGGTAACATAATTAGTATGCATAGGCAAAAGAAAAAATAAAAATGCAGGAATATAGAACCCCACCAGACTGCAGCCTAGTAGTTAGGACCAGTTTATGTGGATTAGCTCTTCTTGGCTGAGAGACAGACTTAAAATCTTTAACCACGAGTTACTAGATAAAAAGAGGAAAACCCAAAATGCTTCAATTTGCTGAGCCTGCAATTGGTGCCAAAGCTTTCTCTATGTCTTTTAACTGGATTCAGAGAAATGATTGGTTTCTAAATCCCGACAGCACATAAATAAAAATGACACGCTTAGCTGCTCGGTGCCATCAAAATGAATATGGTTCTGGGCATGCCCCAGAGGAAACATTTATCTGCTCATGGAAGCTGACTGGTGGAAATGCAATCACTCAAGGAAGCATTTCTGTTAATGTGAAGGCTGCTGTTGATTGCTTCTTGCTGCTTTTTTCCTCCTGTAAAGCTTATCTGTTTGGGAACCAAATGACTGTCTGATTTTGAATGTGAAGTGTGGGGTTTATATGACAAAGTGAAGGTGTTTATAGTGTAGATATCTATATGTGACCCAGTATCTTTGACTCCCTCTATGGATGGTGGAAATTTAGTCAATACAGTCAGTGGATTTTATGACCAGCTTTCTCCTTACCAAATAAACATCTAAAATATATTATATAAAACAGTCCTAAGATAACTATCTCTCTCCATTAGCTATTAAGGAAGCCAAACAGATATTTTGTAAAAGAAAACACAATTTTCACAAGAGTTTTGTCCCCCAGGTCTCATTGTCCTTCTCCATATTTTGGAATGTGGTACTGTCATTCACATCTCAGCACAGAAGCTGCATAACACTGATTCAAACTTGTCAGTGTATTATAGAATCACTAGGTGGTTGCTGCCAATGAGTTTGGGTATTATGAAGAGCTACCACCGATTGGAAGCAGCTGCTGCTTCTCAGGGGAAAACTGCAAGGAACTCTGGAACTTTATTAACTCATCTGTTTCACTGTACATCACAACTGATAAGCAGTTTATGCATTGTCAACCACCACTTCTTGGCTAAAGGGCAATATTGTGTTCTCACTCATTTTCACATTGCAGTCAGGAAAAAAAATCCTTCAAAAAGGATCAGGGGAACACAATTTCAACTTCCGTCCTAGAAATTTAGAACATTAATTTAGCTAAATCTATTTCTTCTTTGTTATACGGTTCTGTAGCATATCAAAGCTGCTTTATAGATGAGTCTAATGAGTATTAAGTCATCATGCGATGGTCCAATGCTTTTAGGTGTCAGAAAAACTAATATGGCCTTGTGGTTACTGTCAGACAGCTTTTTAAAATAGCCCAGATACTACTGCCAAAGAGCTATTACATGTTATTCATTCTAAGAGTGATGGAGTGCAATTAAATACCTTGATATATCCCTGCTCCTTTTGACACAGTATGTCATCAGCATGTTCCTCCAAATTCATTTTCCTTATTTTTTTTTTTTTTTTTTAAGAGAGATCTTATCTTTCTGATTCTAAGTGAATACTAAAATGTTCCACTGTCTGGCTTCAAATAACCTTCACAGACAAAAACTGTAATGGAAGATGCTGAGTGGCTAGAAATGCCGTAGCATTTTATTAAATTAACACAATAGGCAGTGTAGGTTTGACAATTTGTTTGCAGTAACTGTTCATTTAAATTATTATCTCTCAGTTTTATTGAATGTAAGAACTTTTAGGGGAAATCCCCCAGTCCACAGTTTTCTTACTTTAGTCTAAAAGGAAATGTGTTCCTGGAAAAAGAAGGACTAATTGCAGGAGCTATAGTATCTATTTTTAGGTATGAAATTCATGTCCTTATTTACAGTTCCCAACTCAGACACCTAAATTTAGGTGTTGCAGTCTAGACCTCCATACATGAGTTAGTTAGGTACCTGAACTGCTCTCCAGACATCTATATAGAGACACCTATTGCAATTATTGAGGTACCTTAGAATGTATGCATGCTATGAGTAGATAACATGAATCTCTCAACAAATTTCCATGGTCTCGTTTCCAGATAGTTTACATCTACTGTGCAAAGAAGAAAAGTTGAAAAATTTATGAGTAGAGTATTTGGGTACCTACATTTTTTTGAGTTCAAGGAAAGGGTTTCTATACTGGAGATTCATTAACACTTTGTAAGATCCTATCTTCAATTTCTTACAAGATTGAGTATTCCAGGAACTCTTTGTTCTGTTCTTTAGGAATTTTCTTCAAAATTTCATATTAAGTTCATGTGGGAAAATGTGAAGGAGACTGTATCTATAGATAATTCCTTGATCATGGAGCTGTAGAGGTTGCAGAGGAAGCCTGCAGTGCTGCCTATTTTTAAGGTACAATTTGTCTTCAAAGACTTAATTGTTTTAAAACATTCAGGATTTTCACCTAACTAACTCTATGTCCTCTGCAGAAAATTGGTAGTGATATCCATCTAAAGGTCTGTCCCTTCCGCAATTAATTCAGTATCAATATATAAGTATTTTTTAAATCTTCTTGAAAAGAAAGCCAAGCAAAATCAGATTTATTAACAGTCACCATTTCAGTAAACTACTGAAGAAGCAGTATATCTTCATTGCATTAAACAAAAAGTACTATATAGTTAAATAGGTGGGTTTTTTATTAGCCAACAGTACTCTATAGGTAACTGAATACCACTTGGATTTTAAAAGACATGATAAAATTCTTCTAGATAATCTAATCAATTTCCTTATTAAAACTACTGCTCCTAACTTGTGTGTGTTTATTAGCCTCCCTTAGGTATTAAATGATGTTTATGAAATCTTGATTCCATTTCTCACATTACACAAACACAGTAATGATCCTTGGTATCCAAAGCAGCTATCAAGAGGTAGTAGCTAGCATACAGCATATTTTTAACTCACTGTACTACATACACTGAAAATCCCTTTCCCTCTCAGCTAAAGGATATAGTATGGGTGTTTACTCTCTCTCTGTGTTTTTGCTTCTTCGAGGGGGTTATTCACTTTACTAAGGAATTTACAGTTACTTGTGTAAAACTAATTAAAATTAAAGGAGCAACTCTTCTGAGTGGTTTACACTTGTGATTTTTTTTGCTGCACCTAATCAGTTCATATTTAATGTAATTATACAGAGAAATATATGTCCATGTTTTTGGAAGAACATCTTCCAAAATTCACCTGAAGGAATATTTTTCATGAGCTTTACTTAGCTTTGGGTTAAGACTTCATGTACAAAACTTTGATATTTTGCTATTAGTTTAAGAAAGCACATGACTTTCTGGTAAAAGTAACTCTTTCTTTTGAAAGAGGTATGGAGCAGACATTAAAAATCCATCCTAGGCATTTTCTCTGTCAAAGACTTAGAGTCCAAAGGACTGGATGCCTGTCTCTGAGATAGTGGTCATCCTCTGCTCTCCTCTGTCACTGGAAGCATATTTCTCCAGAGCTTACACATCTGATGAATTTTTGCGTGGTTCCTTGGAAGTGTTTATTTCCTTCCCTGTATATCAAAGGCATTGCCTATCTTAAAATTAGACATCTATCTTTTAAAGGATTAAATCAGGACATGTGCATCATATCCTAAACTATTCTTTTGTGTGTTATGAGTTAAGGGAAGCATAGCCCTTCCCAGAACATTCATCAAGCTGCATACTTTCATTTTACCTTTGCATATGCAAGCCAGTTGTATTTTATGTTCTTTTAATAGGTATGCCTGGTGTTAAAAAAAACCCAAATACCCCTCCCCCAAAAAAACAACCAAACCCAAAACCTGGTGAAAGATAGAGATCTTATTTTCCCCACTTGCTAAACAGAGGCTTGATTTCAATGCGTTTCCTTATTTCCTGAAGTATTTGGGGCCTTATCTATATCAGTGTGATAGAATCCTACATCCTATAATACAACATATAGTACATTGTAATTTTATAATATAGCACAGGGTGTCAACAGATACTGGTTCTTTATAATTGCCTTGTATATCAGTTTCAGAGTGAGCCAAAGTGATGTCTATAGGCACGTACCTTATTCAGTTTACTACAGTCACAATCCAGGCTTTATTATACAGCAGGAGGTTATTAAAACTCAGTTTTTGAGTAGCCTCCTTAATCCACTGGCATAGGGCAACCTGAAAACCAAAATGAGGAGGTCGATTTTCTGGATCCAATATGTTGACAGCTCTGATCTTCACCATGACATGATGCCTTTACATCTTTCAGAGTTTGCCAGAGGGTATTGCCATTATTCCCATTTTATTTGGTGGAGTATTAGTTTACATACTGCTCAACATGAAGTTAAATGACGTCTGCACTTTCATGTTGTTATTTCTCTCCTTGCTTTTCATGTGGTTTCTTATGAGTTCATTCAAAAAGTACAAACCATGTCTATTAGTACTGAAAGCATAACATAAATCACCCTTGAAAGTGTGAAAAGGAAAACTGACAAATTAAAACCCCAACACCCTCATCAATCCCACACCTTGTTTTGATCATTGAACAGATGCAGTGCATTCAAATTAGTTCACTCAAATTGTATGTGATTTTTGATTTCCTGACTCTTTTGATGTTAGCCATTATAGGCTGTAGAAAAAAAAATATCATCATGTGTTTGGTTTTGAGCATTCTATTATCAAGTGTATAATGACTTTGGAGGATGTGGATACTGCGAATGAATTACATGAAAGAGTAAGTGACAGAATTTCTGCTTTATAATTTTTTACTGCGCACATATTATGCCGCTTTAAGGGTAACTGAATAGTACTTTGGTTTCAGCAGACATAATAACGTCTTTAGGCAAGCGAGTTGTTTTTTTCTTACCAAAAATGTTTTCTTCTCAAGTAAAATATAATTCATTTCCTGCTTTACATTCCCAGAATAACAGAATCCAACATTATATTCTAGTGAAAAATAACATATAAAATAGCTTTCTAATTCAAGAAGTCTGAATAGTACAGATTTGAGTAGGGTAAAAATTGTCTTTGTGCTTTAAAATGAGGGTGGAAGCAGCTGTATTTTGACCAAGATCTTTGTAGATTTAAGAAGTGAATTTTTCCTGAAAAGGGTGTAAGTAGAAATACTAATCATCCACCTGATGGTTTGAAGATGTGTAGCATCTGCACCCTGGTAGACAGATCAACTAACAGAATGACCTGCTTTTCTTTATTTTGATTGCTTTCTCTGCAATTTCCAGTAGCACTACTGAGAACCAGCTCAGTCAAGGTTAGGATTCCCCTCACAGAGTTAAACTGAGTCCTCAGATTGCCAAAACCCTTTGCGCCACCATGCCGGTCCTTTTCGGAGCTAAGTCAAGAACCTGTCTATGCTGCTTCTGCAGTTCTGCTACAGGCTCTCTAAAGAATTATATATAAGGAAAAAGAGGGAAGAATTGGTCTCTGGGAACTTCTCTGGGTGTCTGTAACTACAGGAGGTGTTTGGACCACAGATGCTGACCTAGAGAAATTGGTGTCAAGTCTGAGAGGAATGGAAATTTGAACTGAAACAAGATCTGCCATTGCTGCCCTCCTTGGCAAATATAGATTAGGTGCCAGGGATTCAGTATGTTCAAATTAGCCAGCACAAGCCTGATCTTTCAACCCTTTTGAAAGCGCATAAGAATAAATATTCAAATGGCATTTGTTCTATATATGAGTAAAAATAGAGCAAAGGATATGGCACTTCTGCTAGTCCCAAATAATTTCAGAGTAATAGCAAAGAGAAAATTTCTGGATTCTTGTATCTGGTGTTTGAAAGAAAATTTAAATGGCACCCTGAAATTTAGAGCTACTAGTGTTTACATAAAAATAAAATATAAAATATGAAATATGAAATATATACTAAATCAAAACGACTACAGTGGATTGAAGGCATCAGTGCTGGGAAGGGAAAGGAATGATTGCTCTGTAAACCTGATATACAAGAAATATTGAAGTGTTAATTTGTTTTTTTTTAAAGTTCCATACTCAGACTGCCGAAACTAGAATGAATAAAAGCTAAAAGAAAGCAGAAAGTTTGGATTGTTCTTCCATCAGGTCTTGCTGAGGATGAAAAATAAAATGGCTCCATTTTTTGTATAGCAACAACAGAGAACTGAATGTTCCTTCTTGAACATTTTTTGAAGTAGAAGGATTCATATCTTACTGAAAATTTTACCAATCTGCTTTTTCCTCTGATTCTTGGACTGCGGTCAAGCAAATGAGAGAGCTGTATGTTGTTACTATAGTAATAAATGTTGCAGTGCATAAGAAAAATTGGGCAGTCTAAGATATATATCTCCCAGGGAAAATGGAATTCAATTTCTCATAATTTGACCACCCAATGCTTTTGTAGCTGTGGGTTCTAAGAAATGAATGTCCTTATGTCAGTGCAAATGTTTTCCTACTCATTTGTCATTTTCAAAATGAGCAGACATTTGAATCAAAGCTAAAAGTATCTTCTAAATTGCTGGTGCAAGCAAGGAGACAGGGCTTACAGTACAATTTACATCTAAATGTTGCTAGGCATAACTCAATATATTTGTTGCTTTCCATACAAGCTAAATTTTCAAGTTTTGAATTGAATAAATTCATAAAGAAATAGAAATAAATTTACAGTTTAGTTGTCCATCTACATTACAGATACACAAATAGATTTTATGTATGTTTATACACCAATCCTTAGTAAAAAATATTGAAACAAATAACGATAATTTAAAACTAAAATTTAATACACTATTAGAATGACAAGTAACTGATTAATTGCAACTAAAAAAGAAAAGGACCTGGGGGCAGCAGTGAATTCCAGTCTGCATATGAATTCAAAACTTGATGCTTTTATTATTAAAAAAAAATCTCATTTTAGGCTACATTGCAGTATCAGCCCACCAGTAGCATAAACCCCTTTTGGTTAGAGTATCTGGTTTTATGAGAAGTAGAACAGCTACTGAGAAAAGATGCTTAGTTACATCGATGATGAAGGTGGCAGTCAACTGGCAGATACATTTGTCTCTATTTTAGTTGATCATCTAAAAACATCCTCTATTCAATAGGGAGATGCAGAAAAAATACAATTAGTATCATGCCAGAGCAGATGTCTAATTCATGCCCTCCACATCTGTGCTCCTCTCATTGACTGTAAAAAAACCCAAAACACAAAAACAACCAACCAAACAAAAAAGCAAACCAAACCAAGCAAAAACAAAAAACAAACCCCCAACCAAAACAAAACAAAAATAAAACAGAAGGACCAGCTGTGTTACTAATGCCTATGGTATAAATTCATGTGAAATGAGCCTAATCATTGGGACAGATACATAGAATGAAGAAGGAATGACTATTGATGGAGATATTTAAGAATGACATGCACCTATCAAGAGTAACTTCAGGGTGTTTGACTCCATTCAGCATTTGGAGATGGACTTGATCTTTCCATCTCTATCTGTGACTATTTGTAAAACCCTAATAAAAGTCCTTGTTCAGGATGTATACAGTTGGCAGAGGCATTAAACACAGGCAAAAGACATCAAGCAGATATCATTACAGGTATCTTGGTATGTATACAATACAGAGTCTGAGTTTGTCCTACATACTTTTCGCTCATCACACTTGTGAAAAGTAGATGTTTGATTCTGGCATTTACTTTTGCTTTACTGTGCGGAGAATGACCTGATCAGTACATTGAAACCATTAATGTGAGAATTCACTCACATTAACCAACTGTTCATTTCTCTGATCCCCTTCCTGTGTTTTAGAGCAAGAGCCCAATTCTGGTTTTCACAACAGAGTTAATGCAAATCACAGACTAAAAGTTTAAATTTGCTTAAATGACTTTTGAAATGCTTTTGTCCTAGGTTTGTTCCACAGAGATAAATAAAGCCATGGTTTAACTCAGACTGATCTATATGTTTCAACAAATTCCCCATCCATGGCCAACATCATGCCTGTTACATGTCCACGCGATCTTATTCGAAGGCTTGAGGAGCACCCTGGGGAGTCATCCCTCTGGACTCTTTCCCACTGCCTCCAGCTGGTAATCTCCCTGGGGTCAAATATATCTTGTCTGGCAGAAATCTTGCCTTTAAATCCAAAACTGAGTGTCAAAGCAGGAAGGAGATTCATAGCATTGTCTTTCTTCTGTGGCCCGTTAAAGCAAAGATAGAAATAGTCATTCAGTAATACTTTAGCTATGGAATGTATGGACTAGAGAATGCAGGATTACACAGACTTAGCAATGAAAAATAGGCTCTAGAATATTTATTAGGGATGGTATTTTCACTCTCCAGAGCCACCTTTAGGAAAAGACAGAAGCACAGAATTCATATCATCCTGCACCCTGTTTCTGGTAAAAGGGGCTACGTGTTTTGCCAAGTTGCATGCACAAAGTAGCGTATTGCGGACAACGAAGGTGTTGGCTATATAAAGCTGTTGGCAAAAAAATGTGCCTGCATGTGTGCAAAGCTAGTGAAAACGTGGCACACGACTTATGAGTGGTTACATCGGTTGCGCCAGCCCTCAGAAATGACTGTTCACTTCAAGATAGTCAGCTCTGAAGTTGTGCAAAGTGGGGCCTTTTCTTTAGCTAGTGATGAAATATGTTCCTCACAACTCAGGCCCTGTGATATTAAAAAGAAAATGTTGCTTTTTCTTACTTTGGCTTTTTTTTTTTCGTCTAATGGGAGTTGGCAGATATTTTGAAACATGATGTTAGCCTAGAAGTTAAGGGATCTTCATTAATTCTCTAATCTGTCACAGACTTCATGTATAACCTTGGTCATGGCATGACTCTTTGCCCATCTTGACAGTAGAGAAAATTAAATAGATTGGTAGCTATAGGAGACTTAGAAATTGAAGTAAAAGTGTACAGATCAATTACTTAGAGAGATATCTTTTCTATTTCAGGTGTGTAGGGTTTTTTGTTTTCAAAAAAAGTACTGTCTCAGTTATCCTTATTTTTATTTCCCAGTGATGGGAGAGGGAGTATCCGTTGTCAGCCTTTTTTAAGTTTTCTTTCTTGTTAGTCTGAAGAAATTTCTCAGCTTTGCTGATGACACACTTTGGCAAAAAGTTGTCTTCCTTACCCCTTCTACTTTACATATTCTGTCAATCTGACTGCCTGTCAAGGCATCTTTATGCTAAAAGGATGACTAATGTGAAAGTTTCAGTCAAAGCACACTCTCACCAGAAGAGATAAATTATCCAGTAGCTACTGGGCTTGACTGAAAAGTCAACAGCCAAACTCCTGTGATGGGCTGTTACATGAGGACTGTGTGGAATCAGTGACTGTCACTGAACTTCTTCCATTATGTCTGTAATTATGTCAGGCCTTAGGGAATAATATATTTTCACATTAAAAACATTTTCACTT
>JANHGB010069279.1:0-10708 GCA_026283785.1 Coracopsis vasa
TCTGCTCCCAGAAAAAAAGAGCCAGGTCAAAAAGCTGCTGCTTGTCCTCTTCTGCTACCAGTTCTCTCCACAGAGGGTATAAAAAAACCAGAATCGACCAAATAGAAGGATAATTACTTTTTTGAATGCTACTGCAGGGTCTCCTGTGCTATATCAAAAAATAATGGGAGTTTTTCCAGTTGTAATGAGATAAATATATTCAATTTGCAGAAATTGAGAAACTTCTAGTATTTCTGAAATTATGAAATATTCTAGTAGGAAATATTTGGAATATTTGGAATAATTTGTTCAGCTCTTCTGTACATATTTGGAATCCAAGGCATTAAGATTACTTACAGATGCCATTTCTACTTTTCGCTAGCATGTCATTAACAGTTTTAAGAAGCCCACAGGAATAGCTTTGTTGGGGCGTGTGGTGGGGAAGAAAAGAGCACTGTGTCTTTATGACCTGCTGAGTGTTGGAATAACATCCCTTCCATCCTTTATGTAATCTTTATGTAACTTTTAGTCTCCTTTCTTTACCACTTTGCAGTTCTCTGGGCATCTCTAGAATGTACCAGTTATAGGGCCAGTAATTTATGGAGGCATAGGAGTCCAGGGGCTTGATCAAGTACCCACTGAGGGACAGGGTAAGACTCTCCTCCTGGCTGTGGTAGAAGCTCCATGATAGAAGCTTGACTGGTTTGTGAATAGTCTAGTTCAAGTCCTCTGTGAATAGTTTAGTTCCAGCACAACCAGAAGGCGCTGACAAACTGATAAACTGTTTTAAACTGTTTTCCGTATCTTCAGCCGCAACTTCTACTGTAAGAAATGGCTTGATGTATTGGGCTGCAGTTTGTAGATTGTAACAGATGCTTTATTTTGTGTCATGGTGGTAATTAGGTTATTGCTATGTATCTCTTCATTATATGACTTTACAGATTATGTCTCTGCAGACATTTATGCAATATTGTGAACAGGCCAAATCAAGCAATAACTCCAAAGAGCAACGTGGAATCATTATTCAATTAATGTTTAATATTTCTATTGTTGAGGGATTCAAACTGCCACCTAGTACTTCCAGCCTTTTTAAAATGAGTACTTACCTAACTGCTTATCTTAACTGAAAAAACATTTACCATTTCATTAAAAAAATCTGTAGGCTAATGTAATTCTTAATGTGCTATATATATGTCTGTGTCAGTATATTAATACCAAATGTTTTGAGTGGTATTTACACAAATGCTGATAGAAGAAAACATAACATTCCTTTTCCTCTGGAATTGCTCTTCCTAGGGAATACAGTTTCTGATAGAAAATGACCTCCTGCAAAACACTGCAGAAGACATTGCACAGTTCCTTTATAAAGGAGAAGGATTAAATAAAACGGTAATTGGAGATTACCTCGGTGAAAGGTAAAATAGAAATATTGAAACTTTTGTTCTTGAGTTTACAAAGCATGCTTACAGATTTTGGTAGTTACCTTCCCCTTCACAGGCTGCATGAGGACATTACTGTACTACACTGTGATCTGTAAAAGCTATTGGGAGAAGTAAAACTGCTATGGTATTGTGACAGGGTTTTTTCTGTTAGGTTGTTCTTTTTAAATGAGTACATTGTGGAATTATACTGAATTCATCGTAACTTACTATTTTGAGAAAATACCCTTAAATTTGGCTGTAGTGCAGAATTTAATACCATAAGCTTTTGGAATGTCTGAGAGCTGCAACAGTTCCGGTAACTCTTGATGCTGTGCCCAGACAAGGAGTGATTTACAATCACCAATAATTGGGACAGTAGTTATATGCAGGCTTTAATGTTGTCATCTTCTGTGCACACAGACTTCCCATTAGTAAGGAGGCATCACAAATGGCAGCTGCACCATCAATCTTAGTACGGTAAACATGCAACATGCATATTTATGCACACTATTGCAAAACAGAGTCAAAATGCAAATTACTCCCATTGCTGTGCAACCCAGGAATTGATTTTGAAAAAGGTAGCAGAAAGAGACAGAAGTGAAGAGTGGGTTGCAGGTATGTGTATCTACATGCTTGCACATGTTGCAGGTCAGATACCAGTTACAGAGATTTAAAAGTTGACTCATTTGGGATATACTCCTGTAGTGATATGTTCTGGCAGATCCCTTTTGAGGCACCTGTAATCTGTTAACAGCATCAACATCTTAGCTTGTGCTCAGCAATTTCCTCCTTACTTTAATAGTGCCAATGAAAGTTTTTACTGTAATATGTAGATTTTGAAAATAGATCTTGGCTATGGAGTTTCTGTATAGTATGTGTAGACATTTCAATAATTTTTACACAACAGCAGTATGTTGTTTCTCTTGAATATTTGGACTATCAGTATTATAAAGTCACTTATATGTTAATGTCCATAATTGCAAAACTGTAACAAAGCTTGTATAAAGGAGTCTGTGTTTGGTTTTGAGAGCTGCATTCTATCTTAGTATTGTCGTTTGAAATGCTTCCAAATTTTCTAGCCTTATTTCCAGAACCCCTGTACAAGCAGGAAGGTTTTACCAGTATGTCCAAGCCCACTGGAGAGATCAGTGATATTTTTGTGACTATTCATGGGTTCACATTGAAAATTAAAAAAAATATTGCTCGTTCTTCTGCATCCCTGGCAGGGATGCTGCTGAGCAGCACTGTGGTCTAGTCTGAAAATACAGTATTTCTTAATATTGAGTATATATACAGATAAATATGCAGTTCAGTTATATCTTCTAGATTTTTCAAGGCTTAAATAGAAATGTAGTGGATTTTTTTTGAAGTGGAAATTTTGTAGAAATCAGCTGGATTATAAAATTAACATACTGCTGCTATTTTGCCCCAAGGCAGAAGCAGCCTATCCACTTTAAGGAACAGTTGAAGTAAAATTAAAATTTTTTTTTGCTTTAAAGTAAGCTTTTATTCAATCTATCCAGTCAGTCTTAATTGGTTTGGGTTTGTTTTCTTCATGTTTCTTTATTTCTGTGAAGGGTCTAATATTAATATGGTAATGGGAAAGCAAATGGTATTTCTCTCTATTCTTCACTTACATGACTTAGTAAGGGGGGCTGGAGGTGAAGAGATGGCAGTCTGATTTTCAGGAATGTGTATAGAAATTTCAAGGTAGTCAGGTCTAGAATGGGGATTTGGTTCATGATAATCCTTTGAACTGCACCATTAATTTCCTAGCATCCTTGTAATTTTTATTTATGTTCCTCTGAAAAGAATGCAATAGACCTTTAGGTCCTGAGATAAAATAAATACCCTGGAATAAAACAAAATGTGACAATTGAAGTGGTCTTAAGCTGCTAGTTTTGCTTTTGTGACTACCTCAGAAACAGGCTTTTAAGTGATTTATGCTATACAAATGGCAGTGCATATTATTGATGAGTTTTTGCTGAGTTACTTTCTATTTTTTTATCAAGGCACTTGGAGTCTGAGGACAATCTCTATTACTTTGCCACTCCCTCTTGGGGGCTCATCATGAATTATTTCTGCATTCTAGCTAAATATAGCTGAAGACAACACCAAGATAGTCAACAGAATGAAATATTTGTTTAACATTCTGCCATAGAGATATTTTAAACTACTGACTTGTATAGTGTTATGGCACTAAGCAACCTGAAAAAAAGTGAATGGTAAAATGGAATGGGATAATACCTAAAAATGTACAATAAATAAGGGATTAATTACATCCTGTAAAAGATTAGAGAGTTCTTTGTACGTTTGTAAGCCTTCATTTATTCTTTTTAAGTGGCTTGCTAGACCTTTCATGATATTTGGCTTGGGTCTTTGGAGCTGTACCCAGCACAAGTATCACTATTAATCTATTCTATGTTAAAACCTAGAAGAGCAAAATTTAGAGTATAAGGCTAATATTTGTTCTGAATTACTGCAGCTTTCCATACACATAAGCAAAATCAATATTTGGCTTAAAGTAACCCCCATTGATTGGTCTCTTTCATTATACTGTTATAACACTTTGCTGCACTGAAAACTAGTGAAGTAAAGTTGAACCTTAAATGCACTTGAAAGTGCATTACTAAATCTGATGACAATTGCCTCATTTTGCTGGACAGAGGTGATGTGTTTTTCTGCTTACAAAATGGGGACATCTCAATGAATGAATAATTTGTGTTAAGGTACTTGTGAGTGTTACCGAGCAGTCTGGCTATGCAGTTAGTCAGAAATGCAGCACAAGTTCGGGTGGGTGCACACCTTTCTAATTTTGGGTGGAGGCTGATACGCAGCATTCTGTCTTGGTGATGTATTTAAAGCACACCCTGAGCATTATAAACCTTTATGCTTCTGGCATATGAACTGAGTGATGGCGTAGGCTAAATTCTGTCTGCATCCAAACAGTTTTGGGTTCATTAATGTTTAAATGTTATTTTTTCATTTCAACACCTTTGTATCAAAGCATAATTTGGCTCCTGATTTACATTGCGATATAAAAGCTAGGTGAGAAGAAGCCTGTTTAAACCCTGTTCTGATTCTAATAAATTTCCATTATAACAATTTTTGAGAATGGAGTAAGAATATAGTACATATTAAGTAGTTCTTTTTAAAAGCTGTTCTTAGGTACAATCAGTACCCAAAGTACTCATCTTTGTACATAAATTAATATATTGTTTTAATATTTTCTATTCTTAGAGGAAGAAACAGGATAGTTTGGTTTTCATGTGTTGAATGGCTAAAGAAATTAATCTTGCATTAACTACTGGTTTAAGATTTCATGACACAATTTGTGCAAAAGATGTTTTACTGGACAAATTTATTTGGTGTCATCCCATATCAAAGCAGGTGCAGTAATAATAAATGGGAAGCGGGAAAGGCCAGGCCATTTTGAGTCATTTAAATAAGCAGTGCTAAAATCAGTTCAAGTGCACTGGCTCTTGCTAACCTACCTAGCAAAAATGGGCAGAATGCCTCTCAAATTTGTAAACTATTTCTGATGACTTGATTTGGTCAGTATGATTGTTTATTTCCTTCCTTATTCTTGGAAGCAAATAGAGATAACTAAGAATTCTTTAAAGTTCAGAATTGTAATCGTCTATTTGCATTTTGTCTTTCATAGAGATGAATTTAATATTAAAGTTCTTCAGGCTTTTGTTGAACTCCATGAGTTCGCTGATCTCAATCTTGTACAAGCCTTAAGGTGAGTAAATTCTTTCTTTTGACCTAAGCTTGCTTTCTTGAACTGTACGTTCATATTAGTCCCTGTGTTAATTTATTCATCAGAAAGTTGATCTACAGGTTGGCACGATTATACGCATTACTGTGGAAGTTAGCAGAGACAGCTCTTTTTTTAACCCTTCCAATTGCTTGTGTGTGTGCTGCCTTTGAAGGTGAAAACTTAATTATTTCAGTCCAATACAAACAACAAAAACAAACAAATAACTTTTTGGTGTGCCTGCCATATGTGGACATTTGAGGATCTGCTTTATATCTTAGCACTGAGATAGGTAAAAAACAAACTCGTAACCCAAACAAATAATCTTCTTTGCTGCCCTCTTCTTTCTTCTTTCCTTCCACCTCAGTTTGTTCCTCTGGGCAAGGAAGGGGTAGAATTCTGCTGACCATAATCTGTGATTATGTTCAATTTCAAAGAGATAAATTTTGAACCAAGTTATTTCTACTTCCCTCAGAGTTTCCCACTTGTCATGTGAGAGAAAGTGTAATATTTTAGTCTACTTTTTTCCCTTGCTAAGTGAACAGTTTACTTGACTTCTCTGGGATGCTAGCATGCAGCCCCTTCTTGTCTTAGTGGAAATCCATTATAGGTCTAACAAATTAAGTTGATTTAGACAGTTCTGCCAATTTCATTGTCACTAGTGACTCCATCCTGACACCAGATAAATTGAAATGTCCATGTGATCTTTGTTTCTGGTGCAGTCTTGTGATGTGGAGTCAGAACAGCTTTGCTATGGTTGAGTGATGGTAACTTGAGCTGCCTGAGCCTGGAGCTAAGGAAGCCTTTTCTCTGTTTGCTGAAGCTTTTCTGGGAAGCTTCATATTTCTCTCTCTTTTTCCCAGTTTAACGTTAGGTTTAACTTTATTCTTCTTAGCAGCTGCTACTATTAAATGTTTGTATTTTGGTAGCTTACAAAATTCGTGATGTGGGTTGGAACCTTGCACGAGGTGAGTAAAAGACAGTATATAGAGATGACAAACTAAAGATGGCCTGTGACACTTTAATGTCCTAAAATGAAAACTGATGAAGACAGGAATAAATGGTTACTATATTGGCACCCAGTGTACAGGGAATATCAAGAACTTGTTTTGCATGGCAGAGCATGTACCTTTGCTGGTTTAGATCCTGTTTTAATTTAGATAATTCGCTAAGAAATTAAAAAATGTTAAATTCATTGGAGCTTTTTAGCACCACAGTGTGCCAAAAGTAAATTTGTGAAGACTTCTGTCCTGTATGCATTCCAGTGTACCTATATGTAGAAATAGTAAGTTATGAAAGTAAAAACTGTATTCCAGTTCATGCTGCCCAACAGGAGCACGGATCTCCTATGTATATTACAAAATTACTGAGACAATATCATGAATCTTTATTTTTAAGATCTAGGTCTGATTCTTGCAGGGTGAGCTTACACTAGACAGGCAGCACCTCTCTAAGCACTGGCGGTTTTCTTGCTACTATTTTTTAAATGTTCTTGATGAGTTCAAGTAAAGATGTTAAGTGCTTTTTATACTCCTTGCTTCTGTTCCCTACCAGAAATATTTTCTGTAATATGTCTTTTTACACTGTAAGTAAAGTCTAGCTGTGTATTGCTTTTAGTAGCCAGGAAACACAGGAAGGATTGATCTGATTGTTTCCCCATAGCAGCCTTACAGCAAAAATGGGATGCATACAGAAAATAGTTTACTAGTCTGGAAAAAAGAGTCTCAGAATATGAACTGCTATATTATCTTGCCTGATAGCATGCAGTGTTGCTGGCTGAACTACTGGGCTAGCCATCTGTGCATGTTGCTTTATAATAGCTCCAAACTTGTGTGTTGAGAGATTGAGAATGTATTTCTAGGACATTTTATATAGACATTGCTGTTTGGTTGGGTTTGTGGTTGCTTTTTTTCTTTCTTTTTTTTTTCTGTTAGTTTCTGATTATTGGTCGTATATGTTGAGTATATAAATATTGGAGTGAGTCTAAAGACTATTCTTCCCTTCTGTAGGCAGTTTCTGTGGAGCTTCAGACTCCCAGGAGAGGCTCAAAAAATTGATCGTATGATGGAAGCTTTTGCTTCACGCTATTGCCTTTGTAACCCAGGAGTCTTCCAGTCTACAGGTTAGTCACAGGAAATAATAGGAGTTCTTAAGTGTGTGTATATGTATTTTATTTTAATTTTTAATCATATGTGTTCTTCTGCATCTGATGCAAGGAGATGATGTCTAGTTTGGAAGTTCAGGATAAAATAGTGTGTGAAATGAGAAATTTCTCAGAACTGAGAAAATGTAACTGTCTAATTCTACACTTTGTTTCCAGGAGGTGCAAGCTTATGGCCAGAATGCAGTTCCATTTATAAAACTTCAACATTAATATATATACCTAAGCCCATTAAAGCATGAAACATACTTTAGAAATGTCACCAAAGATTCTGGCTAGGAATTGGAGAAGTAAGTTTCTCAGAGGTTTGAAAGCAGAAGAGGCCAATAGATTGAGTAGTCTTGTCTGTCAGTTATAAGGACTTTACACCTCATTAACTTTCTATCAAGTACCCCTATATGTAGCTATTATATATTATCTAGAAAATCATCAATTTTTGTTAAGAGGACAAAATCCTCTCTTTAGCAGTCTGCTCAGCAATAATTTATCTCAGTTAGAAATGCACCTCAGTGTTCCAATGAATTATTTGGTTTGCAATTAATCAAGTCATAAAAGCTAATAGAACTTTGAAATACTGGACAGAACACCCTAGCATTCTGGCATTGTTGGTCTGTTTAGTTATATATGATCATAGCTTATTGTTGATAGCTTAGTTTGAGGAACATACAGCTAGGAAAGGGTTGACGTAAGGCAGGTCTGCAACAGCTAGAGAGGAAAATACATGTTGAAAACAAAGTGCTGAAGATGCAAACACATTTTTCCTCTGTGTAGCAGAGAGGTTTCCATCCTGCTTTTTCTTAAACAGGATCTTGTACTTGAATTCTGGGAGAATTTACTATAATCATAACTGTGTCAAGAGGCATGATAAGATCTCTGTTGTCATCTTGCATGCCAAGAAATTGAGTCAGTGTCATTTTCAGCTTGTTTAAATATAGTTCAACTATTATTTTGGAGAGACTATTCTTTGGAGAAAGCTTTGTAAGTACTTTTAGTAGGAGTCCGATTGACCAAGATCTACCAGTATGATACGGGCAAAATCTGTGTGCAGCAAATGTTTTGCACAACACTTCAGTGTTTCAAGTGAAATGTTAACTTAGGGTGATAGTAATGATTTCAAAGAGGTTTTTTTTGGTTGTTGTTGGTTTTTTTTTAATTCTCTTGTACTGTTTTTCACTTACTGGCTTTTAATTTGAACGGTTCCATATTTTTCTTCTTTTTAGGCTTACTTCAGCAGTTTAAAGAAAGATTTGAGACTTTGCTTCCATGTATAGTTTTTCATGTTCAAGAGTTTTTGATTACCTGTATCTTTATCAGTCAGGGTGAGCTTATATATTCATTTCACAGGTTTGCACTTCAACACATAGAAAGATAACTCATTCAAATTTTATTTCAGATACATGCTATGTGCTTTCATTTGCGATCATTATGCTGAATACCAGTCTGCACAACCACAATGTAAGAGATAAACCAACAGTAGAGAGGTTTATTTCTATGAATCGTGGAATTAATGAAGGTGGAGACCTTCCAGAAGAATTACTACGGGTAAGTTCGACTGGGTAAGACAAGACATAGTTTTGCATTTTTAATAGGAAACTTAGAAGCATGTGTGAAAATTCTCAAGCAAATTTGTTAAGGGAAAGTAAGAAGAACGTTTTTTTAGCATGCATATCCATTTGAGTAGCTGAAAGAAGCATTTTCTGATATAAACAGCTGCTCTGAGCTAGTTCTCCCTATATTCAATCTTTTGTTGAAGAGGGGAGATTCCAGGGAAAACACTGTATATCTCTCAGTAGTTTGCTGATGGCAAAATTCTTGTGGAATTGGCTTCTTTTCGAGAAAAAAAAAAAAAGGAAAAAGTATTTCTGGATAAGTCAGAAAAAGCTAGAAAAAAATAGTAAATATCATTGTTTCATCATTGCCTCCCCATGTGTCTTGTGGAGCTTCCTCCTGTCCCTTGAGATATTAGTAAAAATACTTATTTCTCCAAGACACTGGTGGTCTAAACCATTTTCTGAAAACCCAGATTCAGTTGGCAAAACTTGTACTAAATGAGAGCTGAAGCCTCTGAAATACTGAATGCTGAAGTTAAATTAAAGATGTCTTTGCAAAGAGTGCTTATAAAAAAATCAGTAAAAAGAGACACTTGTTCATAGATGGAGTCATTTAAAATCAAACTTAATCAAAGTAGTAAACAGAGATTGAGAAGGGATGGTCCAGAATGTTATGGATATTATTTACTATGCTTTTTATAGAGTCTGAGAAGCAATAAGATATCCTGGTTGCATTTGCTGTTAGATGTTTATTAATGAGGTCTTTTTCCTCTTTTTTTTTATTCTTCTAGAATTTATATGAAAGTATTAAGAATGAGCCATTTAAAATCCCAGAGGATGATGGAAATGATCTAACGCATACATTTTTCAATCCAGATAGAGAAGGTTGGCTGCTGAAACTAGGTTAGTTATAAGGGCAGTTTTGCTATGATGTGTTTGTTCATTGTTAGCATGTTTGCTGCTTTTTGTCTATCTTCTTTCTTGTGAAGGTTATAGGATTAACTTTGTAATTTGTATTTAAAAATGGGTGAACCAAAATAAGTAACCCCTTTACATCTGAATGTTGTTACTTCTTATTTTACATATCCAAATTGATCTTGTTTCAAACTTCGGCGTTCTATTTCTGGTATATGAGAAGTCAAACACAGTGACAAAAGGGAAACACTATATGGCGTTTACCACATGCTGTGACTGATAAATAGCAACTAAGTCTCTGTAACGACATTTCAGAAAACTCTGTGATATTTCAACTCAGTTTTCTGTGTACAAAAAAGGATTTCTCTTCAAACAGTTATTTTTGTATGTCTTTATTTTTCCATATTATTTGTGAGTTTCTCTTGGTTTGGTTTTGGCTATGATTTTTTAATGAGTGGTTTAAATGTGCCTTCTTGTTTTCCTTATGGCCTATGACCTATCACCTTTCTGTTCTGTGACTGGCTGTCTCTGCTTATTCTGCATTAGGAGGTACGTATCTGATTGCTTTCCAGTCCCATCCTTTTCAGTTGCTCATTCTTTTATTTTCCTCCTCCTTCCTCCTGTTTTCTTTTCTTCTTTTTTTCTTTTTTTTTTTAATTTAATCAAATTTATGGCAGCACTTTACTTTTTCACTCAGTGTCACTAACAGTATCATCAGTGGTACTCTGACTGGCATGTCAGTGTCTGGCTTACATGCGTGTGCTGGAAAAGAAGAAAGTGCTTACATATAAAGAAGAAAAATAAAGATGACTGTTCTTGTTCTTTTCTTGTTCAATGAATAGCAGAATACTTTCTGAACCTTCCTGGACTATTTTCCTAAATATATACAGCAGCAGTGAACTCCACTGATGATGTCTTGTTT